>VXBQ01012333.1:87650-135953 GCA_013400175.1 Phainopepla nitens
TATATATACGTAAGAGTCTTGCCTAATACTTTCCTAATAAATATTGTTTTCTTACAAAGAAAAAACAAAAGGTAAATATAAGAAATGGTCACAAAATCATTAATATCCACCACACAAAACTTTAAAAGCTCCTGCTATAGCTCTGTCCACCAGACTGCCCTCAATTACTGGGTGAAGTTCAGGAAAGAGGGATAAATAGGAAAAAAAAAAATTGAATGGGACTGTATTGTTCATGAAGAGAGTGCTGGAGATGAAACAAAATAACATTTACACCTAGATGATGTTAAAATAAAATAAAATAAAATAAAATAAAATAAAATAAAATAAAATAAAATAAAATAAATAAAATAAAATAAAATAAAGATAATTTAAAATTAAAGACTTAAAATTAAAATTTAAATAAATAGGTATTCTGATTTTTTCCATTTTATCAATTATCACTTTGCATGTCTGTAGCCCAGCATAAGCTCTAAGGGCTCAGGGTGAAGGAAAAGGCATTATACAATCTCCTTGACTTTCCTCTCAAAGCTGAGATCCGAGCACCTGATTTAGGTGTGTGCACGAACCAGAGAACAGAAAAAAAAAACTTTGCAGTTTGAAATAATTTTTGGTGCTCTTATGGGTCTGTTTTAAAAAACTTTCACGAACATCTGCCTAAGACATATGAAATGTACTTAATTGTACCAGCTGGGTTCTTTTCAATAAGAAATTGGAGCTAATCAAGTCTGCCATTATCTGCTGAAGATGCCAGAGGCTTCCTTGTTCTTTTATTCTTCCTTCTAAATTGGGAGAGGGTGACTGAATCTCCTTTGTATAATTTTCTGTTGCTGCCAGAATGTTTACAATTTATCCTTAATTAACCACAAAATGATTCTGTAATCAGTGGCAAAGTTCAAAACTGTAATAAGTAGGCTTTTTGTGAGTATATTTTTAAATTAATTCATTGTGGTTTGTTCTCAAGCTTTCTATGGTTTGTAGAAGTGGAAAAACCTGATAATTTTCAGCATAATCTGGAAGGGATGATGTACCAAATTACAGGGTCAGGGAATCACAGGATGGTTTGGGTTTCCCTGGAATTTTTCCAGGCCAGGTTGGATGGGGCTTAGAGCACCCTGGGCTGGTGGAAGTTGTTCCTGCCCATGGCAGGGGTGGCACTGGATGGGCTTTGAGGTCCCTCCCAACCCAAACCATTCTGGGGTTCTGTGATATTTCAAAGCATCAAGGATGTGTTTCTAAGTCCATCAGAAATGCCCTAAATCTGTATACAGATATTTTAAATAGGGAACACTGTGGTGGGTGGTGGGAGCTCTGGCCAACAGCTGAACACTGGGAAACACAGAACAAATGCACTGTAGTGGAAACAGGACATTTTTGATATATGCCAAGAATTAAACCTCCCAAACAGCTCTTTTCATTCTCTGTATGAAGGTCTCTGTGCAGTGGATTGGTTAGGCTAGGACATAGCACCTGTAATTGGCTGAAAATGATCCAGGTTGCACTAAAACTAAAGTAAGCAGACAATTATCAGATGTCCATGTTGCTGTGAATTTATATGAAAAATATTCAACATCTATCTCCTGAGATATAGTAATAAATTTTGGTTGAACTAAACCATTACTGATGCACTTTTTTCTTGTTTTCTGTGCTGTCAGAATACTACAAAACTGTGATTATTCATAACAGTCTGAGCAAATGCAGAGGACACCAAGCTGAGAGGTGCAGTCTATAGAGTAGAAAGAAGGGAAGGGATAACATCCATGGGGACCATGACAGGATCCCGGGATGTGCATCCATGCAAATTTAACAAAGCTCAAAGGCTCTGAAGCAAGGTCCTGCAGCTGGGCAATGGCAGTGAAGACTGAGGTATGACAGTATTGGGAGCAGCCTGGGGGTGCTGTGGGTGAGAGCTGGAGCTGCCCCATCCCAGAACCCCTCGTGCCCCGGGCTGAGCCCCAGCGTGGGCAGCAGGGGAGGGGGATTCTGCCCCTCTGCCCCTGTGCTCAGGTGAGACCTCACCTGCAGAGCTGCTCCTGCCCTGGGGCCAGCACAGGAAGGAGGATGTGGAGCTACTGAAACATGTCCAGAGCAGGCCCACAAAAATGATCAGAGGGCTGAAATAGCTCTCCACAGGCCTTGAGCATCCTGATCCTCTGACAGATGTCCCTGCCCATGACCGGAGGGATGGATTAGATGAGTTAGATTAGATTTGAAGCTCCCTTCCAACCCAAACCATTCTAGGATTCTGTGATTCTAAACACCTTTTTTACTTGTGGTACTTTGTGCCATCACTTTTATATCAAACTGCTGTAATGCTGCTCTTCCAGAACCCCAGAGTCTTTTATTCCCTCACTCACGCTAAATTTCATAATGTCAATAACGCGAACAAGGAATGTGAAGCCAGATGCAAGAAGTTTCAGATCTAAGTGTCTTTTTTCTGTCTTGTTTCCATCTTTTTTTAATATTTTTTCTCAGCAAGTTCTCCACAGCACCCAGCTGGTGTTGCCTGTGGCTTAGAAAAGTGGAATTGTCTATGTATTCAAATGGGAATTGACAGGGGTAAATATTGAAACAGTCCAAATACATTCTTGAGACATATGGCATTATCAGCAAGCTTAATAAAAATAAAAGCATATTTTGAAAAAAACACTCAAACTAAAAGGACTTGCACATTAATAAAAAGAATAGCCCTTGGCAAGGGCAAGGTGTCTGATGCAACTCAATAATGATATTCATGGGGTGTTTAATGAACCCTGTGTTATTGTGATGTAAGGAAAAAAGTACAGAAGTGTTAAATGGAGCTTGGGGCTGTTTTGCAGATTTCTCCAAGCTTCAATTATTAGGAGTCTGGAAGGCTGAGGGGAGGAAGAGCTAAAGGAAAAAGAGTTTAAACATTAAACGGAACACTTAGAGTCAGCTCCAAGATATCCATTGTCTTGCACTGCCAAGATTTGGTTACTGAGCAGCTTGGTTTTTTTGTGGTGGCATTTCTAAAACTTCTTATCGACTATAAGGAATGGAACCCTTGGAAAAGAGGGATATGCTGGATGACACTTCCCAGATTACTCAGCACCATGACCAGTGCTTGGGTGTGGGGAGTGGCACCATGAGCAGCAATTGTGCCCAGAGGACAGTTTTCCATGCTGCAGGCAGGTACCTTCTCATTATAGAATATCTCGAGCTGGAAGGGCCCACAAGGATCATGGAATTCCAGCTGCCCTTCCCAGCACACACAGAAGCACAGCTGGCTGGGGCTGACACGGCTCTGCTTTGCTCTTGGTGCTCCCTCACTGCCTTAATTCGTATCCCTGATCACACCCACAGGTTCCTCAGCCCCTGGAGCTGACTTTGATCCTGTCCAACATTGAATATCTACAAACTGGGCTCCTTTTCATCCAGCCTTCAACTCCAAATTTGAATGTTTCCATATTCTGGTTTCCTCCTCCACTAATCCAGCCAGCTGGTTCAGCTGGGAGTTTGCTGATGAATCACACATAGAGATGAACAGAGTGTGAACTTTCAAGAAATATTTAAAACTTGGAGTAGTTTTTCTTGTGTTGGAGGAGGTTTTTCTGGATACCAAGGGAAAGATTCTTCTCCCAGAAGGTGATGGGGCACTGCCCAGGCTCTCCAGGGAATGGGCACAGCCCCAAGGCTGCCAGAGCTCCAGGAGTGTTTGGACAACGCTCCCAGGGGATGCACAAGGTGGGATTGTTGGGGTGTCTGTGCAGGGACAGGATTTGGACTGATGATCCTGGCATGTCCCTTCTGACTCAGGAGATTCTGTTATTCCATGTCATTACTGAGACATTCTCCCAAAACAGATGTCCCTGCAATCTACATATCCTTGCATCCAGACCTCCTTAGACAAGCACATCTCTGTGCTGACAACTTCCAATTCCTTCAACAGGAGCATTCTCCCACTGCAGGCTCATCATATTTAATGCATTACACCTGCTACTCATGAATATTTTACTCTGTAGTAAACACTGGGAAGAAGAAAGCCCAGAGGAAACCTCTCCCAACCTGCAACTGCAAAAAATGCCAGCTTTGCCTTGCTGCTGTGCCCTTATAGCTGCAACTCTGTCCTGGAGTTAATAGGAGGGGTTAATATTTGCAATTATTTCTAAACTTTTCTGTCCAGGCTACCAGCATATGCATTTTGTGTGCTGACAAGGTTCTTTTTAGGAAAAAAAATATACATATAATTTGTATTCTCTACAAATAAAAAGCCACATTGCTGGGTAATAAAAAAGGATGCAGGACCATTGAATTGAGTAAAGAGGTGTTGACTGAGAACATGAGAACTCTTCTTTGAGGTTTTCCACTTGTTAGATTGAAATAATGTTAAGAGGTCTGTTATAACAGATTATTTCCATGATATTTTTCTAAGTTGTGGCTTGAGGGGAGCTATCTAAAGATGACTCTATACTGTGGCTAATCTCCAGCCACTCTGTGCTTTAATCCCATTATTTTTCTACGTGGCTTTCCCATTCATCCCATAATTTTGCATAAAACACATTTGTCAGTTTACATGTCCATATGGAGTGCAGGGTTCAGTTTATGAAGAGGCTTAGTTTAGATTTGCACATTACCCAACTTAGCATGAAAGTATTTTTTCTCCCTGACAAATGTTAGATTGGAAAGATACATTATGCAGTAAAGTCCAGGGAAAAATGCCAAATCTGCGTGAATTTAGCATCGTGAACATATAAAAGTGACTAAAAAATAACTGCAACATTTATACTCCCAACTTGAAAGTATGGAAATAAACTTTAACTTAGAACCAAACAGCTTCTGCCTTCAAGGTGTCTGATATTTGCATCTCTAATAGTCCCAGGATCTCTAACAGCAAATCCAAACAGCCTTATCTGCACCCTGAAAAGTGAAGATATAAATACAGATACATACAGACATATGTTTATACATTCATTACTTAGAAACAGTTTTAACTGCTCAGAGCCCATGGCAAGATGAAATTTTTCCATGAGTATTTAAAAAGAGCTGCAAAATGTATCATCAACGATGTAATGCTGATCTGCTTCATGCCTAATATCATATTTAAATAACTAGATATTTCCTAAACAGTATTTTCCTTAGAGCCTTTTAAATGCAGTAATGTGTCCAGCAGCACTAGAGATTATTACCCAGAAGAACTTGTGAAATATAGAAGGAAAATAAACCCCCAAATATTAAACATTGGCAACAGCACCATAACTATCCAATTGATTTCACTAAGTATTTTTTAAAGTCTTGTTGCAATGATTTTTTTCAAAGATTTTTCTCCTGCTATTTTACTATGGAGACCCATTTTGTAAAATGAAGTGATGAAATTCTATGCTCATTTCCAATAAATTTTTAGGGTAAATGATCTCAACGAAAATGAAGATTTGCTATTTGTTTTGGAGTTCATCCTTGATGCAGCCCCTAGAAGAGCTGAGGTCGTATAATGTACCACATTTTACAATCCCACAATCACTGTGTTTGGAAAAGCCCTCCAAGGCCATCGACTCCACCCTGTGCCCAATGCCCACCTTGTCACCAGCCCAGAGCTCTGAGTCCCATGTCCAGGCCTTCCTGAGACACCTCCAGGGATGGGGACTCCAACCCCTCCCTGGGCAGCCCCTGCCAAGGCCTGACCACCCTTTCATGCAGAAATTCCTCCTGAGGTCCAACCTGAGCCTCCCCTGGCACAGCCTGAGGCCGTTCCCTCTCCTCCTGTCCCTGTTCCCTGGGAGCAGAGCCTGATCCCCCGGCTGTCCCCTCCTGTCAGGGAGTTGTGCAGAGCCAGAAGGTCCCCCCTGAGCCTCCTTTTCTCCACGCTGAGTCCCTTTCCCAACTCCCTCAGCTACTCCTGGTGCTCCGGCCCCTTCCCCAGCTCTGTTCCCTTCCCTGGACATGCTCCAGCCCTTCAGGGTCTCTCTGGCCATGAGGGCCCAGAACTGGACACAGCACTCGAGGTCCCTCAGCTGTGCCAGCACAGGGCACAGCCACTGCCCTGGGCCTGTGGCCACACCAGGGCTGGCAAAGCACAGGGGCCATTGGCTTCTTGCCCACCTGGGCACCCCTGGGCTCTTGTCCAGCCTCTGTCACCAGCATCCCAAGGCCTTTCCTGACAGGCACTTTCCAGCCATGTTGGAAACATGCTCTTGTTATAAACAGTCCAGTTAGCCTTCAGTGGGGGTTAATACTGACTTTAGAGAAAGCTGGGACACACAACCTGTGTCAGAGGAACTCCGTTGGGAAAAACCCAGTGAGACTGTAAGATACATAATTTCCTGGTTGTTTGGAATAAAATGGAGAGAGACCATCAGAGTCTGCCAAGAGGTAGACAGACATCTGCATAAAAACAGTGCTTAAACCAATCCTGAAAGTCCAAGGAAAGCCTATGGGTCAACCCATGATGTGAAAGCTCAGAGAGAATATGTATCCACAGAGCTGTGAATAACTTGGAATGATGAAGAGAAGGCTGCAGCAAAAGGGAGAGGAAAAATTCCCCCCTATGAGAGGAGATGTACCTGGATATTTTTGTTTAACACCCCAGATACCGAGTTCACATGGATGGTTACACCTAAAGTGTTTTGAAGTTCTACCGTGCCCTCCACTGGGAAAATAAATTAAAACCTGTGTGCATTAAAATCCTACAGGTGTGTTCAGACCTTGCACTCCTCACCATGGAAGTTTATCCTCCAAAATGCCTACAGAGTTTTTCAAAAGTAGAACAGGAACATTCAGATCAACACTGGATGACAAGGAGAAAATTAGTTTCAGAAATTAGATCCTTGGAAGAGTTCTGGACCAAGAAAATTTTTAATCAACTAAATATTTTCAATTTGACATGTAATTAAATGCTTTATTTCATTTTAGACCTAATTAACTTTTTAAAAATCAATTAAAAATGAAAACACTACTTTAAAATGAAAGGAAAATGAAAGGGGATGTTTCATTTAGAAATGCTGAAACATTTCACTTAAATCCCTCTTTTCCCATATGAAATTAATGACTCCATTTTATCTGTGCTTACTGATAGCTTTGTTCATGCAAAATATATATTTCAATGAACTTAATTATCTTCAAAAAGTTGTACCCACCTCTGTAGAGGGTCACTCAAAGTCTTTTAAAAAAATTTGTTTTGTCTTTGCCCAAATTACCTAAGTTATGTCACCATTACCTGGGACTACATATAAAAAAAAGGCTCTGAGTTATTCAGATGTGATATAATATTTGGAAAATAAACCCAAGCCAATAAAAGTATATTGTATATTATTTTTTGCCTTTTATGTGTATCCTAGAGAAAGTTTAATGTAAATATCAGATTATGAAGCTGGAGTCAGGGACCTGTAAGTGCAGAAATGCATCAGCAGCTTATCATTGTAGCCAAGGATTAGAGCAGTTTTCAGCACCCTGAAAGCTGGTGGTAAGTTCTGTCTCCTCCTGGGAACTGCAGCATTATAACCTGATGCAGATTTGGTTGAGTTCTTGCTAAATACTTATAGCAAAGTGCTAGAACACAATATCCAAAAAAATTACATGTGGGTTTTGAAATGCTATTTGCAAAAGATCCAGATATATTTCCATGTGCCCTGCACCCCCTCTCCTCCAAAAAAACCCAACCAAAAACCCAAACAACATGAATTCACGAAGCAGATGGATCAAGCACTCTGTGATCTGCTTTAAAATCAATGGAGAAGAGATTTGCTGCTGGAGCAGCTCTGTGGAGAAGGACCTGGGGGTCCAGTGGACAATGAGCTGCCCCTGACCAGCAGAGCGTCCTGGGAGACATGGGGCCAATGGGATCCTGGGGGCATCAGGGAGAGCATTCCCAGCAGGTCAGGGAGTGACCCTGCCCCTGTGCCCAGCCCTGCAGCCACCTCTGCAGTGCTGTGTCCAGCTCTGGCTCCTCAGCACAGCAGGGACAGGAGCTCCTGCAGCAGGGCCAGCGGGGACTGCACAGCTGAGGAAGGGCCTGGAGCATCTCCGTGCCCAGGAAAGGCAGAGGGAGCTGGGGCTGCNCCAGAGCCACATGCACACACTGCTGTGCCCTGTGCTCTGGGATGGCCCTGCTGGAGCAGGGAGGTGCCACCAGAGGAGCCACTGAGGTTCCTTCCAGCCTGACCCATCCTGGCATTTTGTAATTACTTTTTCCAAGCCTTCTGTGAAGGTTATACAAGCTCATACCAATCCATTAATAATATAATCATCTCTGGCTTGCTCTAGAAGTTTTTGTTTCTTTGTGACATCATGAAGTAGATTTCCCTGGGTATGAAAATGATCGGGAATCCTCCTATTAAATAAGTTAATATTAAATTGTAAATTAATATTTAATAATTAAAAGAATCGTTAATTTTACAAAATCATCAAAATTCTACTCTCGTCCTGGAACACATTCTCAAGTAAGGAATCACCTATGAACCTGGAAAGTCTTGGATTTCGTATACCCATTTCTTGTCAAAAGGGAAATTGTAAAAAGAAATTGAAATTAAGGATAATGAACTTGTGTTTATCTGGCACTGTAGGGAATCAGTCATTTATACTACCAGGCCCTCTGGCATGGAGTAGGAGAAAGGCTGCTAATTAACAGTGGTTGGTTATTAATCACACTTATTCCCTCTCCATTCACTCCATGAAGTGCTTGCACTACAAGTGCTTTCCTTGCTTGGAGAAGAGCAGCTGTATCTACTCCTGTGTATTCAAACAGACAGATGTTAGAAGGACCTTAATTTTTATATATTTGTCTGAAAAAAGGTCTTATTTTTACACTCTCAATCTTAAGACTAATGCTTCTTAGAAATAATGCTTCTGAAACACTTCTGAAAATAGACCACATCTGAGCATTCCCAAGGATAGTACATTATAAATTCATTGTAGGTGCATTTATAGGATAATAACTGGAAAAACAAAGTTAAAACTGTGACTGGCTCTATATCTATCACTTGAGAGCATGACATCACTATTGGGATAGACAGCCCATGAGAGGTTATCTCAACAGAGTGAGAAGTCTAACAAAATGGTAGAAATTAGTAGGGAGAGGCAAAATTACAGAGTAACCTATGTTAATGCCACTGCTCAAACCCAAGTGTATGTGTATCTTACATATTCCCACAAAATCCCAGCACTGCTAGCATGGGGAAGCACCTGTGGAAGCAATTCAGTCCAGTTGCCTGGTCAGAAAGGACCAGAGCAGACTGTCCAGATTGTGTTCAGCAGGCCTCTGAATAGCACCATCAGGTATCCAGAGTGCCACAGGCTGCCCAGGGGAGTGGTGGATTCACCATCCTTGGAAGTGTTCAGGAAATGAGTGGCTGTGACACTTCTTGATATGATTTAGTGACATGGTGGTGTTTGTTCAAAGGTTGGACTTGATCTTGGAGGTCTTTTTCAGTCTAGATTATTCCATGATTTTATTGTTCTATGATCTGCGGATGGTGAATCCACATCCTCTCTGGGTAGCCCATGTCAGTGTTTGATCCCTCTCACGATAACAAATATAAAAATAATAATATTAATGAATCAAATTACTTACATTTGATAATATTTATATTATTTCACTTTGGACCCACTGCTGCCTCATATCCTGTCACTGGACACTACTGAAAGAGCCTAATCTATATCAATACCTTTTCCTTGGGTATTTATACACAAAAATGGAGGGATAAGACTCCCCAGACTTCCCTTTCCCTATGCAGAGCAGTCACAGCTCTCTAAGCATCTCGTCCTCAGCCCAAGACAGCATTCTTGCTGGGATCTCACCAGTGCCAAATATGGAATCACAGACTGGTTCAGACTGGAAGGAACCTCAGTGGCTCCTCTGGTGGCACTTCCCTGCTCCAGCAGGGTCATCCCAGAGCACAGGGCACAGCAGTGTGTGCATGTGGCTCTGGAACATCCCCAGGGAGGAGACCCCACAGCCTCTCTGCACAATCTGCTCAGGGCTGGCACTGCCCAGGGCAGAAGTTGTGCCTCCTGTGCAGGGGAATTGCTGGGCTCAGTCCCTGCCCGTGGCTCTGGGGCCATTGCTGGGCCTAGAGCAGAGCCTGGGCCCTGCTCTGCCCCTCCCTGCACACAGGGACAGCCAGGGACAGCCAGTGACAGCCAGGGATAGCCAGGGATAGCCAGGGATAGCCAGGGATAGCCAGGGACAGCCAGGGACAGCCAGGGCTGAGGGCCCCTCTCAGCTGGGGCTCCTCTCCAGGCTGAGCAGCCCCAGCTCCCTCTGCCTTTCCTGGGCACGGAGATGCTCCAGGCCCTTCCTCAGCTGTGCAGCCTCCACTGGCCCTGCTCCAGGAGCTCCTGTCCCTGCTGTGCTGAGGAGCCAGAGCTGGACACAGCATTGCAGAGGTGGCTGCAGGGCTGGGCACAGGGGCAGGGTCACTCCCTGACCTGCTGGGAATGCTCTCCCCAGGATCCCATTGGCCCCTTGGCCCCCAGGACACTCTGCTGTCTCACAGACCTTCTGAAAATGCTCTGCTGTTTGAAAATCCCTCAAGGCCAGCATGATAATAGGAAGATATGTCACACGTATTATCCTTTGCAAACTTGAGGACCATCCTCTCGCTCAGTTCCTGAACTCTGTGGTCATTGTGGTATTAGACAACAAGTCTGAAAACAGACTTGTTTTCACCTCTCAAGGCCATTTCCGTGTTCAGGTGACTTCTCAAGCACTTTGCAGAATTAGGGATCATATTTGAGTTTAATTTAACCAATTTTTGAATTGCATCACGCAATGGTTATTCCATGGACACACAGCTTGACAGGCCAGGACAAGAACTGAGGAATATCTAATTCCTACTTTGCTAATGATCAGAAGAAAATAGCACCTCCAAGACTGGGAGGTTATTACCTATTTTATGTTATGTTATTGACCTCATTAGAGTCAAACCCAGAAAATGATAACTGTCCATGGAAATTGCAATTTTCCAATGTGCTATCACCTTTCTTCTTCAGATTAAGTATTGTCTTCTTTAATACAATATAATTGTATGGAACAATTTATTTCTGATTTCACTTGAGAGACATGTAACTGCTGTGTGCTAGTGTAAACCCTAAGTCTAGAACTAAGCATTAGATCAACTATTAAAATTGATAGCAGACATGGACAAACTTCATATGAGCAGAAACACAGCTGGAAGTTGGTGGGAATGTGGAACACACATCTACGTTAAGTATCCCATGGTGTTACTGTGCTGAACTCCAGTGGGAAAAAAAAATTCTTTAAATGGCTTTAGGAGTGGAAATTGAATTTACAGTGGTTGAAATTTATCATGTTCTTAGTATATCTACCCCTTCTTTTTTTCTTTTATCCTGAAGGCACACATACCCATAAATATTCACCCTTTGTTTTCAAAAAGAACTCAAATTCATTTAGCTTGGCAGATCCTTCCAACGTATTCTAAACTTTGTTAACATAGCCCTGACATTCCTTAAGGAAATCTATTTAATCTTTCCCACACATATATTTTCTCCTGATTCATATCCATCTGCTCATCCAGTGAAATATGAGAATATTTTTTAGTTAAAAGTTTAGTACTTTCAAGGTTTTGGCTGGCACAGCTGTATCCCTCAGCTGGGTGATGCCAGTCGAACCATGCCCAGAAGAATTCTGTGACCTTTAACATAATGGAACTTCATAACCTCCACCGTCTGCTACACTGAAATTTAAATCACAGTGTAGTTGGGGAAAACCAAGAAGAAGTGGGTAAGGAAGTCTCAGAAATGGTAAACTGAACGTTTTATTTGTAACTGCACTGAAATTTTCTGGATTTGGATATGAGGCGATGGTCAGGAGCAGTCTCCTGATCTTGAGGGAGTCATGTTGGGGATGACTGGACAACTCTGGAGATCAAATCATTGATGGTGAAAGCAACGTTTTGGCTTCTGTGGTCACACAGGAATCTGCAGGCTGACAAGTGCATGAGAGACAAGAACCACCTGACAAAGTGGGACAAAGATACCTTTGCCAGGTTGGCCCACCTGGAAAGGAGATCTTTAAACTAGGAACTGAGAACTGAGCTAGCTCAGAGCCAGGAGAGGGCAGACCAACATGGGCAATATTAAGTGTTCCAGGCCAGGCTGGAAGGGGCTTGGAGAAGCCTGGTCTAGTGGAAGGTGTCCCTGCCCATGGCAGGGGGCAGAACAGGATGAGCTTTAAAGGTCCTTTCCAACCCAAGCCGTCCTGTGACTCTGTGATTCCATGATTGTGGTGACTGTGCTACAGACCTCTTGATTGGGAAGAAGTAGGTGAGCCCTCATTTTTATAGGATTTCCAACAGGAATCTCATGAAATTCAACAGTGAGAGGTGTTAAGTCCTTCTAGTGGGGAGAAAAAATCCATGCTCTAGTGCATGCTGGGCACAGCATGGCTGGAAGGCAGGTTGCTGCAGAGAAGAATCTGAGGGTTCTGGTGAACACCAAAGCTGAACAAAGGTCCATGTGCCCAAATTCCCAACTATCCTATGATCCAGACATTGTGCCCTGTTATTCTCCATGCAGAGGGGGTAGAAATAAATGGTTGTTAAGGTCACTTCCAACCTAAATCATCTTGGGATTCTGAGATCAAAGTAGTTTCCAAAGTAGCATCTGATGTGGAAAAAAACCCCAAGTATGCAAAATTTTGTAGGTGGAGCACCAAGCATTTTCTGATAAAAGCTATAAAGCGCCTGGTAACAACCCTTGCAGGATAAAAGCATGTGAATGTTTTAAATATTTTGATGAAACTATCTGTGAACTTCCAATGCTTCCATTACAGCAATTCTCTTAAATAAAATAAGTGGGAAGAATTAGAATGAAATAAGCATCAAAGTGATTGTTAAAATAGGAGTATTTTTGACAACAAATGTTCTTTCAAGGGTGAGGGCTGCGAGTCCACAAATCATTTAATCAATGAAACTTTTAAGCAACATTTTGTAATGATATCAGTTAAGTAGTGGGTACACCTGCAAAATACATTTTGCATTCAGCTCAGTAATTACAGGACATCCATCACTTCTGAATCTTCTCACCAACAAATTGCATTAAGTTCTCTATATTCTCCATCCTGTATTATTGTACCAATATCTTATTTCTTTCAGAGATAATTTATGTTGCTTCTCTCAAGGATGCGTTGCCAAGCCATTATTCACACATTTTGCTACTATAAAAACAACAATGTACAGACAAGTCCTGCACTTCTTTCTGGAAGCAGCGAGATTGGGGCTGAATCTGAATTTATGGTGGTGCCGTTTATATTCTTGTGCCAAAGACTTTAAAATCCTTGCACTTGGTCATCTCTGGAGCTGTTGGAAATTCCAGTGTTTTTTGAAGCTTTTAGTCATCACAATTAACAAGGTTAATGTCTCCTCCAAGACTATAAGGAACCAGTAAATCATAAAGATGAGTAAAGTATTCTCCTCCAAAGGTAACAGTGTCAATAAAAAAACCCAGAAGTGAAAAATGTATAACAAGTCATAAAAACATCTGGAATTAATTTTCAATTACAGTAATATAAAAGTCTTCTGAGTTATGGCAACACTATCCTTTCCAGCTGCATATCTCGTACAGAGCAGAGACATTACCTAACTGAACAAGCAAAGGTGGGTGAAGCATTTGGGTGCAGTTCTTGTGCTGGAATTACAAAAACCAGACTATTGCATGATCTATACACACCTGGGTAAACAGTTCTGTAAACAACAGTCACCTGTGAGAATCCATTTTTTAAATCATAACATTTCAAAATTATGGAAACCAAGAATATTTATCTGTATAGGCTGTGAACTCCCCATCCCTGGAAGTGTCCAAGGCCAGGCTGGACAGGGCTTGGAGCAGCCTGGGATAGTGGAAGGTGTCCCTGCCCATGGCAGAGGGTGGAACTGGATGGGCTTAAGGTTTGTTCCAAACCAAACCATTCCAGGATTTTATAATCCTATTATTTATCCAGCTTCTTTTCTTTTCAAGTCAGTAGAGTTAAAAACAGTGAGTAAAGCAAAAGAACGAGAGTAAATTCATGGAACTGCCTAAACCCATCACAAAAAGTACATAACCCAGTCATGGCTGCAGAGCACTTGCTCTGGAAGCAAGACAGATCACTTCTTAAGCCCTATAAACTTTTTGGGAACAATCAGGGGTTGTCAAAGGAGTTGAAATTATTTACAAATCTGGGTGTCATTCTCATTCCAGCAGTAAAATTTATGTAAGAGCTCTGGGTGCTATTTCACTTTGATTGTCTTTCCACGTTTAGATTTTATCCTCAAATAAAATGTTGTTCATTTGATGTGAAAATGATGTCATGTCAGAGAACGGTCTTTTACACGTATTTCTTACTCTTTATTTTTAAACAGCTAACAAGCCCAAATACCTACTACCAGGTTCCCTTCTTTGGAATATTGATTTTTGCTTTGCAGTGGTTGTGGTAGTGGGGTAACCTTGGCTGGCTCTGGGATGCCCAGGTGTCGTCTGCTCTCAGCCACAGAAACATTTGCCCATATTTGCCCATATTTGCCCATATTTGCCCATATTTGCCCATATTTGCAGAGAACATTTGCTTGAAGGCTTCAATGACCATTAAATTTTGCCTGCAAGACAAAGTACTGTTTATGTTTTTTTTTTTTTTTTATTTGCCATTGTTTGTACATAAAATTTCTATTTAAAAAAATAACAAAGTCATTAAACAAAACTGCACTTTTCAGGTTCAGGAAAATTAAAGATTACACTATACTTTTTATTCCACTTTTTATTATTTTATTATTACTAGTTAGAAAGGTAATGCATCCCCAAAGTTTTAGCAAAAGACTTAAAAAGGCCTCTTATTATGGAAAATATATCCATGTCTATTGTTTTACCTTTTTCAACTCTGCTGAAATATGGACATTTTCTATTTAATTTGTATTAGCAATTAGCTCCTCATTAAAATCTAAGTTAAGCAAAGAATAAAAAGGCTCCCATGTGTTCTGGTTTACTGACAAGTTTTTACCTTAGCCCAATTTGTGTCAGATCGGCGTAGTTTTACGTAAGCAATTTTAATTACCTGAAATGCAAAATTAATAGTTTCCCCCAGTTTGAGAAGGACTTAAACAAACACTTATTTATTTAGATCAAAGAAAGCAATTAAAGATATTTGGAGAAATTTTAATTACACAAAACATATTTGTATTTCTAACCCAAAGCCAATTCAATTGAATGTTGTTTAAAAATGCATTAGTCTTGTTCAGAGAGTGTATTAATCCTATAAGTTCCTGAAAAGCTTTCAAAAAATTACTTTTCACTTTGTTTTCTAACTCACAAAATGGGAAACCACAATGAAGGGACCTTGTGGCTGCTGCTTTCCTCATTTCTCACACTTGCCACTAAAGCCACCTGCTAGGTGCTCAGTGTTCTTTAAGACCCACAAATGGTCAGCAGGAGCTCAGATAAAACTCTCAGGAAGGATCCAGGTATCAGTTTAAATTATACACTCTGACCATCATCAACCCAGCATTAATTTAGGGCTCCAAAATCTCCTGAGCTTGATGTGTTTTATCCAAAGCAGACATTTCCTAAGGGGTTGGGACCAGATGACTTCTAAGGTCCCTTCCAACTCAAACCCTTCTGTGATTGTGTGACTTTTCATCTGTTACTTGGCTTAGCTGCTTCTTGTACAACTGTGTCACCTGTGACATGCTTTGGCATGAATTCCAGCACTTTCTTGTCATTGTGTGTTTTCCATACTATGTCCCATGGGCTAGCACTGCAACCATCAGGTCACAGCCACCAGTCTGGGTAAGGGGGGACTTCAGAAGGGATTTTGGAGTGGAGTTGTCATCAGGACTTTGGCAGGAGCAAAATTTCCCTCTGAATCACATCTGGACTGCCTCCTGTCTCATGGAGTCCTTTTTAGAGTGGATTTCCCTTCTTTGGGATACACCTTCTTATCACCAATACAACCCTCTTCCTACCCAGCATTGATAAAAGCATCACCCAACCTTCTTTTCTTTTTCAAGAGCTTCTATTGACTTTCTGGTGAGGAGGAGGAAGGGAAAGGTGGGCCTGTGGCTGTCCCAAGGAGGGAAGGGAAGCAAAAGAAAGTCTGCAGAAAATAGCACAGAGAGAAAGGCATTCTTCTGGACATGGTGGGATCCAGGCAAGAGCTGGACCTGATGATCCTGAAAGTCTTTTCCAACCTTACTGATCCTGTGATTGTGGATTTCTGCAGAAGGACACTTAAGGCCCTGATTCCAGTAAGGAACACCTAGCAATGCAAGCTCACAACGTTTTCAGAGAGCCAGTTTCAGGGCAAGGGGAAAACATGAATTTCTCTGTGCTTGGGGCTGTTCAATGGTTCAGGCTTTGCTCAGTACAATGCCAGTGAGTAGTCCTTTATTCAGGGTCAAATTCTAATTTCTCCAGGAATGGTGATTTATGCCTTTCCCTGTGATCTCTTAGCTGATGGAGTAACATGAGGCACGAAATGTTACTTGATATGAGGAAAGGTTCAGGAATCAACCAGGAGGTTGGAACCAGGTGATCTTTAAGGTGCCTTGCAATAAACCATTTTGTGATTCCATGATTATATCCATCTGCATAATATTAAGGCATCTTCAAGGAAAAGTGACCCTGAAAGAATGCTCTAGGATAAAGACACAAAGTAATTAAATAAATAAATTTAAAAAAACAAACTATGAAGGAATAGCCAGCCAAACAACTGCAATCTGCCTCATGTACAGCAGGAATTGTCTCTTGAGATTTTGCTATTTTAGGTACTTGTACACAACTTAGTTTGGAGGTTTTTTTCCTTCACTTCTGTAGATTTTAATCTGTATTAGTGTGAAACTAATGGATGAACCTGAAAGGTTCTGTTACAGAGAGACAAATGGAAGTAACACCTTCCTATTTACCCAGAGCAGGCAGCTTGTGACTGAGGAGAGAATTGACTATTATGCTATTCTGGCAAACATAAAGAGACATTTAAAAGGTATAACACCAGCTGCCCACAGAAATCCAGCACGAGGCAGCACTTTTTCATCTGGTGCTGTACATCTGTTTTCAGTGGCTCATCCAGCACATTCTCCTGCAGAGATAACCACACAAAGAGACAGAAATGGAGCATTAGTGGCAGGCAGAGTTCATCCTACTGCTTCTGGATAAGACACTGACAATGAACATTAATAGACCAAACCGTCTCACTCTGAGCTGAAAATACCATTAATATAATTGGTTCCTACACACTGTGAGAAATGAAGTTGCTGTATTAAAAATGAAAATAAAAAAATGTCTCCTCCATGCAGAGGAAAAAGCTGTTTCATATGGAAAATTTTTATACTATTGCTCCTTTCTTTGTAGTATCTGTTGTTACATAAAAATAAAGAAGGACACCTTCAGGGATGGGAACTCCACCACCTCCCTGGGCAGCCCCTTCCAATCCCTGACCACCCTTTCTGTGAGGAAATTCCTCCTGGTGTCCAGCCTGAACCTTCCCTGGCACAGCCTGATGCCATTCCCTCTTGTCCCATCCCTTGTTCCTTGGCACTGGACCCCGATCCCCACCTGGCTGCCCCCTCCTTTCACCATGAGTAAAACACAAATTCAGCACAGAGGAGAGCCCATGTGGGCCATATAATTTAATTCTTTATTTGTAACACACTGTATTTGTTATGGCAAGTAACACAACAGCTCCATGGTGCTCGCTTTTAACTTCTGACATCCCAAGCTCCCCAAAGGCTTCCCATACAACACTTTTTTTTCTAAGTCATGCCTATGAGAACTCCTTAAAAAGAATAAACATTTGAGACAAGGGTTACATGATTGGGGAACCAAACCAAACTAAAACCAAAGCAAAGCAGAAATACAATAAATACTGAAATGTTAGTTAATTTTCTTTGTTGTACTTCTGCCACCAAAAGTAAAAAAGGAAAACGTTTGATGACAAACAAGAATGATTAAGTTCAACTTTTAAAAAGGAATAGAAAAGTTCTTTAGGTATATCGTACAGGGGTATAAAATGTATTTCATTTTCAATTACTTAAACAAAGCTGTTTTTCCCATAAATATGATCTCTGTTTTGTATCTGTATAATTTGTTCTGTCGTGTTCTGCAGGAGTAGAGACACATGTCAACAATGTATGACAAAACAATGCTAGGAAATATTAAGAGTTTATGGATAAGGAAATATATCATCATGGTTCTGCAACTTTTACCTTTCCCACTAAAAACACAATCCAATTTTCACAGTGGGAACTCAGCACATCCACAGAATGCTCGAGCACTTTGTCCTTTAGAGCATCAATCAATGTACTTAAATGTTTTTCAGAGCAAAAATGGATTAGAATGCAAATTAAATTGAGTGAATTGGAGACACAATCCAACTTAGCGGTCGCATTACATCGGAGCAACAATTTAATATAATTTCTGCTCGTTCCTGAGTGCTTTTTATTAAGCTGTGTGACAGCTGGCACAGCTGGCCAGATCTGCTCCTTGGCTGTGCATCCTCTCTGCCAACCACTAAAGCAGCAAGGAAAAAAAAAGCCTTTTCAGTGAATCTAAAAATACTATAATATATACTATAATACTCCATCTGAGCGTTTCAGGGTTATTAATATATTTCTTTACATCAGAATCAATATTGCTCACTGTTTGAAAGGAAGAATAATGATAAAAAAGGCCTAGAGAGAGATTTTATCAATTATGACACTCATTTTTAAGAGTGATGCTGGGATATCTTGAACAAATAAGCCCTAATGATCCTGTAGCCATACATGACAGTAGGATTTACCTGACTGTTTTGTTCAGGTGGCTTCAAAAGCTTTAGGATTCTTCATAATCTTGAGGATGCTCAGGAAAAGGGAGGGTGGAGAAGGAGCTGAATGGTTGTTTACAAGGCTGGAGGATTTTCCAGTGTAGCACAGCACGAATAATCTTCTGAAGCAAGAAACACTCTTATTTCTTCTGGGTTTTTTTCTTATTTTTTTTTTTTTCCCCCAGGTAAATGTTGTAACTGCTGCAGCATCCTTTTCCATTGTATTTGTAGCCCTTTTTCAAACTGAAGCAATGAAAATCTTTTAGTATTTTTTTCCCAAATACAGGTGAAAGAGTGGGGAAGTCTGAATTCATCCAGAATCACCTAAACCTGGCAAAACAAAACAGCCTGACATGGGGAGAGATGAGGAAAGGTCATTGGAACACTTTGTATTCAGCTTTGTTTTCCTTAGCTTCAAAGGAAGAAAAACAATCAAAATAATGCAAGGGAAGTTTTGAAATGTAAAATCTGATGATTTTTTCATGTAAGACTCATTTTATCTGAATCTAAACTGTTTCAATATGTAATTATTTCATGCTGTACTCTCATCAGACATGGGATTACTCTCAGTATTTAATTCATTGGAAGGGCTGACCCTTTCAGTTGGAGTACTAACAGCTTTCTTTCCCATCTTCCAGTATTTAAATGAAAAGATTGATCTATTCAATCATCTGAATATTTTTCCTGGTGTTTACCAGCTTAGCACCATATATTCCATTTGGGGTTTTTAATTTCATTTTATTATTTCCTTTTATTTTCAATATAGGAAGAATCTGGGTTCTTATGGGTGAATTAGAACAGTGTTTAATACTTACGTGGTGTCAACACCAATGAAGCAACCGCAGAATCCCAGAATCCCAGAATGGTTTGGGTTGGAAGGGACCTTAAACCCATCCCTTTTACATGCCCTGATGTGGTCAGGGACTTCTTCCTTGTTCCATGTTCCTCCAAGTCCCATCCAAGCTGGCCATCGAACCCTTCCTTTGTGCCCTGACCACATGGCAAAGATGTTCTGTTCTCCAAACTCCCCAGGGTTGGATCCAGTTTGGTTTCCAAGCCCTGGGAAATGATGGCTGAGTGCTTTGGGAATGTGTTGCACCTGCACCACAGGATCATGGTTTGTACTGTCCCAGGATGTGCTTCTGGCCTGGGAAAATAGATTTTTAAGTCCCACAGTTTGCCACATTGTGGCCCTCAGTTAGACCAAAAACCTCTTTAGCTCTGTTCTTTTCTGATTACAGACCTATAACTCACAAGATTCAGAATTCAAAACCTGTGGTTACTCACACTGATGAATGAGAAACTAAACATTATTTTTGAAAGGAAACAATGAAAAAGTTTGATTGCTGTGGTTTTGGTTTTTTTGCCTCAATGAAAACATTTCTATTTTGGAAGGATTAAGTCAAAAGTGAGATAGTAGTACTAATTTCCTTTACCTCAATAAGCACATAATGAGATTACTTTTATTTCCACGAGCTAAGGAATTATGTGCTTTTTTGCATATATTCCTTGAGTTTCTGTTTGCAAAGCAAGTAGGAAGTAAAATCTAGGTATTTTCCAGCTCTATAAATTTATCTTTTTTACTGCAGGGTAAAGAGAACCTTCTTTAAATATCTAAATGTCAAGAGCTATTCAATTAATACAGGCTTACCCTGAGGAAGGTGAGTTTCCATCAAACTGACAGTGAAAACTTATCCATGTATTTTTATTTTAAAAGAACTTGAAGAAGGGTTTAGAATGAACTTATCTGAGATGACAGATGAGTTTTATGAACTCATAAAATCTTTAAAAATGTGGAGTTTGTGTAGGTCTAGAAATTGAGATGGATAACACGAGTGTGTAAGACAGTCTTGGTTTTGTATCAGCTGAAGTATAACATAATTAATTACCTTTGAAACCCCTCCTGTAAGTCTCCTGCACTGATGAGAATGTATTTTTAATGCACTTGGAATCTTACACTTTTCACATTTTTCCCTATGTATTTGGTACAAAGTACCTGAAAAACCTGAACAAACTATATTCTGTAAATGCAGCCACTGACTAGAACGTAGTATGATAATTAATACCCATTAATTAGTTTTTTATTTGCTCTCTAACCCCTTACCAAGGAAGGAGTAATCCTCCTAATCCTCCTCCAATAGCCATGTCCTACCAATCCGTCTTCTATGAGGTATGGCGGTACCACATTTTATTTCAGTATTCAAAGCAAAATCAACTTAAAAATCATCCAGAAGAGATTTTTCTAGCCTGGAAACTCTGCCCAAGATCCCTGTCTTTTATTACTCTGATCATGCATAACTCTCAAAGCTCAGGAGATTAATGACTTGTACATTGTTCAAGTCTTAAAGTAACAAAACTTAATGTCCCAGTCTTCTCTCAAAAAATAATATATCAAATAATTGACAAATTGAGATGTGCCAACTCTTTCTCTTATCAGGTGGTTTTGCTACATGACAGCTTCCTCTCACCACCGGTATCTCACTGAAGTGAGATGACAGTTTTGTGAAACCATCACAAGAGTTTTTTGCCTTGATCTTCATAGAATCACTAATTAATTTGAATTGAAAGGGACCTTTTAGAGGTCTTGAGAGCACAGTGTTGGATCACAATGATATCCCTAAAGCACAGGAAGCAACTGTTGTTTCATAGCCTTTTTTTCTTTAAAAACTGTTTATTAAAATCCTGCATCATAGGACATTAACACTTAAGACTATAGTTTTCAAAATCTATGTTCATTCTATTCAATGTATTATTATAATCAATATATTATTAGTTGCAGTATGGAATTATTCCGTATAATTTTATTCAGTATTATTTTATTCAGTTTTATTATATCTAGTATTATTGTATTCAGTATGGAATAAACAAAAAGTTCCTGGTATAGCTGATGTCAGCTCAATATAAAGACACATTTGAATATGCTTGGGTTTTTATTCCAAACTGGACATTATTTGTGAAAAATACAGAGAGAAATGGGACAGTTCAACATGTCTTACATTACCTTCCTGTGATAATCTCATTGCCAATGATGTGGCTTCTGCATTACCATAATCCTTTTTTCCCCCTAACACAATCTTGTAAGACAATATGGAACACAAAACTCTGAAATAGCAGCAATTTAAAATATTTGTCTGACTGCTAGAGGAAATTAGAGTAATTATTGCAAAATAAAGAGCTGTTCTATAGCTAGAGTTGAGAAGTAATTTTTTTAATTACATTTCCTTGTGGAAAGGATGTATTGCCCAAAACCTTGAAGCATTCCCAGAAAAAGTTGTGTTTTGCACTACATGGTGCCAGAACAGTCAGGATTAAGTCTATAATTCTTTGTCACTGCATCTGCTCAACTCCCCATTGCCCTTTGCTTGCAGAGCACTCTCCAGGCGCTGAGTGCGACAGAAAATTCAGTGCTCCTGAAATGTCCAGTGAGGAACCCAGGCCAGTGAGGCTCCGGGTTAGTGTGATCATGGGTTAGGAAATGGAGATCCCCAAGGACTGAGGGGGGAAATGGGCTTTGGGTGCTCCTTGGTCAGGGCTCTAGGGCTGAACCCCAGCATAAAGAGCTTTTGGGGGTCCAGTCGGACACTCCCACACTGCACAATGCCAGGAGAGATTGTTGAGAGAACAGAGGGTCAGGGTAGACCCCAGTTCAGTTCAGAAAGTAAAAAAAAAGGATTTTTTAAATTCCTAAACTGCCATTTATAAGGGTATTTGGGAACTGAAGCCTCTCCTCTCAAGTCCAAGCTGGTTATTCTCTCTGTGAATACCTGTAATTGAGGAATTATCCAAGCCTCTCCTCAGACTCACAGTAGGTATAACCTCAACTTCCTAAAGGAGGGAAAGGTAGAAATTCCTTTAAAGTCAGAAACCCTGTTATTATTTTCCTTAAACTCAATAAGGAACTGTGTTAAAAGGTTTTCTTGAAGCAAAGCTCCTCCCAGGGCCTCAGCAGTTCAATAGCCTAATCTTTGACCTTTTATTTCAAGAAGAGCCACTGCGTAGATTTTTTAGGAATAAATGAATCTCAAATTCACTGAGGTTATTTTTTTTTTTTTTTCGGTCAGAAAACTATTCCTGTGCTTTAACACAGGTGGCAATTTGCTTCTTGAGGAAAAAGCAAAGCAGATTACAGAACAACCACATATTTGAAATTATTTGTTTAAGGAACAACACATCATCTGTGCTCAGCAGCACATTTCTGCACTCTTGATAAATATGTGTGAAGGCATTTAATCAGTGCATTTCACACATACTTTTGTTCAGCTCTACTGTAGATGGTTAAATAGGTAGTTTGGAATTTGGGTTGGTTGGTTGTTCTGTTTAGTGCATATTTTGTCATAATCACTAGTGCTGGAATCCACTAGAAAAGGAAAATAAAAAAAAATTGCAGTATACTGAAAGCATTTGTTATTGGAAATCTCCATTTTTTTACATAATTGTGCCCTTTATTCTGAGCTCTATACATCTCTAGGTGGTAAAAAAAGAATGAATAACAGAAGGAGGGTGGTTTTTTGGGTTTTTTTTTTGAGTACAAGGCTGCTGCTTCTGGCTAACTCTAGGACATATACAGTTAAGTGAATTAGTAGATGTTGCCCTTTTCCATTGCAACTTTAAGGAAAACAATTGAGCATCACAGTAGGGGGAAGCCACAGTGGTTGGGCAGATAAGGGCACCCCTCAGAGCTAAAAGAGGAGCTGATGCCTGGAACTGTCTGTGATCCACCAAAGCAGAGAACTGTTGCACTCCAAAACATAAAAGCATATAAAGCAGGATTAAAATATGAGCTCATGATAATAATTACTAAAATAACAACAAAGCACAAATATGGCGCAACTGGGGGATAAAATCTAGGGTTTTTTTCTTAATGGCTCGGTAAATATATTATTGCCATCTCCAGGAAGTTTCCCTGCTCACCACTGCAGTCCTGGCCTCTTGGGTTTGTTACTGGCTTGTTGTGTCAGATCTTCTTGTCACACCTCTTGGTACAACCTGCATTTCACTGGGGACAGCAGCAAACACCTTAAAAATATAGGCATGGAGTCATAACAGAAGCCCAGAATGACGATCAGGTCAGTTATGGGATAGCATCGAAAGAATGACACAGGACAAGAGGAAGTGGCCTCAAGCTGCACCAGGGAAGGTTTAGATTTGATATCAGGAAAAAAAATTCTTCACAGGAAGGGCTATCAAGCATTGACACAGGCTGTCCAAGGTGGTAGTGGAGTCACCATCCCTGAAGTGTTAAAAAAATATATGGATTGTTTTTATGGCCATGGGGCCATTTTTGGGGATTTTTTTTCCTGGGGCCATGGGTTAGTGGTGACCATGGTTCTGGTGCTGTTTGATGGCTGGACTGGATGATTAAAGTTCCTTTCCAATCTTTAAGATTTTGTGGTTCCACCCTATGATTGTAAAAGCAACCTTGAGAACCGCCAAAAGGCTGCTTTTTAAGCATGCCTAGAAGGAGAAAGAAGTAGCTAAGAAAAAGCAAACCAAGAGCCAAACAGCCCCTTAGCACAGCTGCCCTGCACTGAGAAACTCATTCCCAGCAGGATTGGGCACTACAGATCTGGGGAAGAGCAGCCAAGCCTTGAGAGCCATCTAAAATTGAATCATCTTTTAAAGGGGACAATCTCTAACTGGGAAGGTAGGAAGAGGAAAGAAGATGCTCCCTTCAGTTTTGGCTTCCTTCCTCAGTAAGCTCTTGAGCCTGACATGTCTGACCTCAGCACTCAAAGCCATCAAGAAGGGGAAAAGCAGGGCCAGCTGCCTCTGGGAATTCTTTGAGGGGCTTTGTTCCTCCTTGCCCAGAAATCCTGTGAGGAGAAAACTTCATCCTGTGAAGATTTCCCAGCCTTCCTTCCCTGCTCATCCAGGACAGCCTTTAGCTGCCCATCCCCTCCCACATGCCAGCACTCAAATTCATGGCTCTGGGACTGCCTGTGATATCCTGTACCCTGCCTGAGGCCATGCACTCCTCCTTCCAACCCAAAAGGTTTGTATTTGTAGAAACAAAAGGCTTGGAATCCTTAATCTGAATTTATATCAATGAAAAAGTCAGGATTTAATGAATGAATAATTTCAATGAGCTTTGGATCTGACCATTCACTCAATGAAATTGTTATACAGGGAGAGGTTTTTATAAATTTAGGGCTTCGTGCCATGAACCTCAAAAGTCCCCTTCTAAAAATTCTTGAGATTAAATCTCTCTCCTGTGTTTACTTTCATATCAGAAAGAAGGAATCAAGAGCATATTTTAAAAAAAACAAAGTGCTGTAAAATAAGCAAAATGGTTTGTCTGTAATAAAAACCTTTTCTCCAAAATCTAACACTCTATTACACAAGACAAAAAGTGATAAATAGATCTCTCAGAATAAGGGTTCATGTAAATTTCCAAAAGATGCTGCTGTAATGTAGGAGAGAAAAAGGAAACTAGTAGCTAAAATGCAAAACCTAAGCCTTTGATTAAACATTTTTAATGATAAATTTATCTGAAAAAAGGTCTTGGGCAAAACAGTGAAATCTTCAGTCACTCGCCTTGAAGTATGATGAATCACTGAAAAGAGAAAAAAAAATGGAAATATAAGTACAAAATAATTAATTAGTGCTAGGTATTTTGTAGAGATTTGTTCAGATGGAAGCAATAATTAAAAGTGAATGCATATGAAAGTCTTTTTAATTATTATAAAGAAAGGGAGATGGGGGTGACAATGTTATCCAATGCTTAAATAAATTTTAAAAAGGCTCAAAACCATGTAAAGATGGAAAAGAAAGAATGAAAGTATGAAATAGCAGTCACACTCTGCAGCTGATTAGGAAAACCAAATTCACAAATTAAAACCAAGTTCACAAATTAGGCATTATGACTTACAGTATCGGGAAGTTGAAAAATTGACTGTGATTGATGTAGTCCTTTATTAAGACAAATATTTTTCCATGTTAGAAAAAGCTTCAGTTTCCTAAATAAAAGTCTTGCAGCCCCAGTGGAACAGAATATTTTAAGAACATGTAGATAACATTAAACTTTATCAAAATCAAATAGTTTATTAGATGGATGAAGCACCTGTGCTGTGAGGAAAGGCTGAGAAGATCTGGATTGCTCAACTTGGAGAGAAGTGTCAGGGCGACCTCATTGTGGCCTTGCAGGATGTGAAGGAGCTGACAAAAACAAGGAGAGAGACTGTTCACAAGAGATGGAGGGACAGGACACAGGGAATGGCCTCCTGCTACTTAGGGCAGGGTCAGATGGGATATTGGGAAGGAATTGTTCCCTGTGAGGGTGGGCAGGCCCTGGCACAGGGTGCCCAGAGAAGCTGTGGCTGTTCCTGGATCCCTGGAAGTGTCCAAGCCCAGGCTGGATGGGACTTGGAGCCACCTGGTCTAGTGGAAGGTGTCCCTGCCCATGGCAGGAGGTGGCACTGGGTGGGCTTTAAGGTCCCTCCCAACCCAAACCATTCTGGGATTCTCAGATTTATTTTCTTTCCCTCCCTCCACTTCCAAATAATACAGCACAACTTCTGCTGTACCAGCACAACTTCCCAGACCCACAGGGATTTAGTTCAAGCTTAACTTCAAGCCTATGGCCTGGTTTTAACACTGTTTTGGCAGGCTGAGGACAGTGGCAGCTTGCTTTTTTCCCAAGAGGCACAAAATGATGGCATTTAAGCTCTACCTCCTGTGATCAGAATAAAAAACTCCTGTGTTTCTGTTTGTGCCTATCGTCCCTTGTCCTGTCACTGGACAATTGCAACTTCATACAAAAGAGAAAATTGGTTTGGGCTCAGAATGAGGAACCTGTTTATAAAAACAATTTGATCTTCTCACAAAAATATCTGATGAGATTTTAGTATCAAATAAGATTAAACACAACATGGCTTAGATCTGAATCCATGGAACCATCTTTTGAGGGGGTAGAGAGGAATAGTTAAAACAATAATGAGGAACATTATGAGTTTATTCAGCTGTTTCAGTTTCTTAATTAGATGTCATAGTTGATTGCAGTAGGTTCAGGATGTTCTGTGTTCTCCACACTAAAACTTCTGATGAAACAATCATTTTAATTATCTTTTTCTGCATTGCTGCTCTGATTCCTGTGCGAAGTTATTGGACATAAAGCCAATTTTTAAAATAGAGATAACTCTATTAACTTATGGATGTGTGTGTGTGTGTAGAATTGATTTGATTTCCAAAAGAACTACCATTACAAAGAGATGTCCTGACAAATACCCCAAAGCCTCAGTGTGGCTAGAATACAGCCAAAACTTCTTCCACCCTCTCCCCATGAAAACTGGAATTGCACAGACTCTTCCTCTGTATCTAAATCATTTCACCTTGTGGGAAGAAACAAAGCTTTGCTTGTCATGATCAACTGTATCTATGAACTTCTTGATTTCTCTCACTATAACTAATTATAAAATAATTTAAAATTCTTTGCCCTCTGCTACTAGTCCTGAAAATTGTAAAGGAGTTCTTTTCTTTTCCCCCTCTTTCCATGACCTGTCATCTTTTCCTGATGTGGAATTGTCAGGAATGTAATAGCCAGGCTGATGGAGCTCCTGCAAGGTTTGAAATTCACCCTACATTTATGCTAAGTGACAGTTTCAGCTGAGTAAAAATACAGCAGCTTTGCAGCGCCTGATTCTGCCCGACCTGTCAGCCCTGCCTTTAAAGGGAAGCAACAGGAAGTCCCTTCCATCCCAGCAATCCAAACTGGGTAAAAGGCAGTGGGGATTTGATTCCAGACATCTCAGAGAAGGATGTTTCATTTCTCATTTACATGGAGGAGACACTCCCCTGGCCTGAACCCAGAATTCAAAGCAGAGCCAGGAGCTGCAAATCTGGAGCAATGGAGGGGTTCAGCACATCCCCAAAATGTGCATTAAAAACCAATCCTGATGTCGTTGGAGACCAAAGGAAATGTATCAGAGTCAATATATTCCACTTTGACTTTCTTCAGTGATTGAAATAATTGCAGCTTTGGAAGACAGAAAATGTAGAATAAGCCTTTTTTTTTTTTTTTTTTCTTGTAATAGTAGCATTTTATCTTGGAAAAAAGAGTGTGTGTTCAGGGAGAGAGGATGATCTCAATCTTACACTGCTGAAACAAAGGAAATCAAAGATACAAATTTAATCAATCCTGAAAAATCAAACTAACAGAACTTGTACGGCAATAAAATAGGATGAAAGTTGAAGAGATGCTTGGGACTCGAAAAATTACACATAAAAAGCTATTTAGAAAACAAATTTCATTCCATGTGAAACACTGCAATTTAAAATTTCTGAAAAGCAAAATCTGAATTTTTTCAAAATTCAGTGAGTAGTCTGAATTGATTCAGTACCATTGAAAATCTCATTGCATAAAATAACAAATAGGCCTGTATAAATATCTCATTTTTTTCATGTACAGATTTAAATGTCAAAATTTTTTGTAGGTATAAAGTTTTTTACACACATAAAGTTTTTAGGAATTAATTTTTTATGCATATAAAATGTCAAAATTTTAATAGTGCCATATATCAGCTGCCATCAGTTTAATAAAATCTAGCTTTTTATACTGATGAACAACCTAAAAGAAAGATGAGCCAAACAGACATTTTTTTATTGCCAAATTCCTGAAAGGAAATAAAGGAAACCACATTTTTTAATATTGCTTTTATATTTGTTAAAGCAGTCCTAGTTCCTAAAAACTTTTGGTTTTCATGAAATTCTATTTTCAAACTAAATGTTTTGGGTTTTTTTTCAGATATGCTTTGGTTATCAGAGTATACATTACCAG
This sequence comes from Phainopepla nitens, assembly GCA_013400175.1. Classification (NCBI taxonomy): domain Eukaryota; kingdom Metazoa; phylum Chordata; class Aves; order Passeriformes; family Bombycillidae; genus Phainopepla; species Phainopepla nitens. The sequence continues at coordinate 116,162 of VXBQ01012333.1, forward strand.
CATGGACAAGTTATTCCAAACATATCCTGTTGATGCTGGCATATTCATTTAAGTCAGCAAACATCACTGTCAGATTGTTCCAGTCTACAAATTAGGTGGGTTACACTTATTTTGTTTATAAATACACCTCTTTTTTAAAATAAATAAATAAGTAAATAAATAAGGCTGTCATCTGATTTAGCCTTTGGTGATAAAGAACTGAAGTAAATAAATACGTGTTGAGTCAGGGCTCTTTTCAGCACTTCAGATTTATCCAAATACCCTCCTGTAGTGCAGTTCATGATTGAAGGGTTTTATTTTGATTATTTTAAAACCAAAATAGTGAAATTCATTAAACTACAGGAACCCCAAACTGAGCCTGTGGAGCTGAGCATGTGGAACTTCACAAACAGAACATATGTGGCATAGAACAGATAATATTTTTGATATCTGATATTACAAGGTTTTGCAAGTCTTAAAACACCTAATGGATTTGCTAAAACTTCTGAACAAGAGGTTTTTGGGGCAGGTTCTCAAAACCAGTGAAAGCCAAACTCTTCTCGGTTTAAGTTCCATCTTCTACTTGTTCCTTGTGAAGATTTTTGTCCTATTTTTCCCTCAAGAAACTCGTATTCCTTTAATACAGATATTTAATTTTCCTTACTTACTATGTGATCTCTCAGGCTAAGATCAATTGAAAATTTAACATAGAAAAAATGGGAAAATTATTGCATTGAAAATTTTCATAGAATTAAAAAAAGAAAAGCAAAAATTTGGGGCTGAGGCTTCAATCCATGTGATACCTAAGGAAAATGCCCCATTGGTCTGCACATCCACAGCTTTCAATATTAATATAATCATAATTAATATAATGATAATCATAAATATTAATATAATAATAATATAATAATAATTTCTCACACTGAAGAAAATGAGCTGCAACTTATTCTGCAAAAATAATCTCCTCAAAGAAATCTGCTTTCTGTTTATTTAGTTACTTATTCAATGATCATGATGATGATTTGGTGATTTATTTTCCCAATTAGCCATCATTCCTCTTCAGAAAGAGAGTTGAAACCCATTCTAGTAGACAATTAGGACTTCAGTCTGCTCTGTGGAGTAAATCTTCCTCTTTCTTAGCTTGTAATTTAACTAGTGGTTTTGTAAGAGGGGCTTTTTTTTTATTACATTAGCCATTGCACATTTTTGTTTTGCATACATATATATATTTATGTAGTCATGTTGCTGAATTCTTGTATCCTATGAGATCTTGTGATGAGGATCATTGTCACTTTCTGCTACACTTTGCAATTTCTTTTTCAAAAAAGAAATTATTTTTCTTTCTCTTCATGTCATTGAAAACCTCCTGTGACAAACTTAGTCAATTATTTTCTGTTTGTCCAGATCTTCTTCATGGCACAGAGACCCTTCATAATCCAAACAGGTAGTTTGTGAAAATTAATAAATTCCCTACATTTGTGGTTTTTCCTGTCATGCAAACCCATGGGAATGCTTGTTCAAAAGGAATTTACCTTGAGGAGTAAAGGAGTAAATTATTAACCAATGTATGTCAATTAGGGTTTTATTAATAAGCTAAACCAAACTAAAAGCAGTGTCTCAAATATTACGTGGCTCTACATATGGAACACATGATAAACAGAGCATATGGAAGACTTTTTGTAGAATTTCTTTCAGTAATATTAAAATTAATGGATTCACAGGGATGTTTTTCCACCTATTATAGCCAATATGTGTGGCTCTAGTCAGTGTCACAGGGTTTTACCTACATACATATTTATCTGGAAAGCTAATCTGCTTTGATTTATCATTTTAAGCAGTTTAAAATATCGCCTCCTAAAGCTTTTAACATTTCTGTGAACAAAAGCATTAACTTTTCCTCTAAAGCTGTAATGATTTATCATGTAAGTCTGCTTGTGACTCTATTATCCCCTTGATATATGAAGGAGGTGCACCTTAAAATCCCATTAATACCCTGTGCCATTGATAAAATAGAGTCTTTGAGCTTACAAATCACTGCAAGTGAAAACAATCGTGCTCCACAGTCTCACTCTGGGAAATCTGATTGTGTTGTGCTCCACCAGAGGTACTGGGCAAACAAGAAGCCATCCAAGATTTTGCACTGAAACCCCTGGAAGTGTAAGAAAGGGCAGAAACCCCCCATGTCTGTGTACATTTGTCACCAGGGTTCTCCTCTTGGAATCTAATCCTGCAGTGCAAACTCTGCTGTGTGACACTGACTGAGATGAATTTACTATCATGGATGAGTAGAAGAACTATAAAGAAAGGACTTACAAAATCAGGCTCAGTTAAAAAACGCCAACTAGCCTGTTACTTCTTAGTGCAGCTAGCTAGCTTCCTATATGAAATATCATAAGAATGAAAGCAATTAACGCAACAGCCTATTTTAAGGGTGAAGAACAAATGCACCTGGAAAAATAAGAAATTTGTCCCATGACAATCAGTGAACAAAGTATGTAAACTATCCAGGAATAGAGAGATTTGAAAGACAAGTAAAATACCGTTTCATAACCAATAGAGTAATTGGCGAGAAAGCTGTTAACCAATTGGAGTCTCAACTCAAGGTCTGGGAAAACTGTATAAAAATGAGTTATGTGAATAAAGATTGGCTTTTTCTGCATGAAGAAAATGGAGTCTTGAGTCTGTTCACTGCAACATTTCCTATTCTATTCATTAACAATTGCTTTGATCCAATTGTGCCAAAGATAAAAAAAACAGCAGGGCTATTTCTGGAGATGTTCAGACAACTCTGACTCAGCAGTGATTTTCTGCTCTTGGGCATCTGTGAAGAAAAGTCCTGTGAAAAGACTTTTGAAAATCACTGAAACAGAGATGAACTTTCCTGAATGAATGAGCAAACAAAAGGCAGTGGATGTGTGAAGCTTTTAGGTAAAGAAAAACAAACAAACACATAAAGGGGCAGGCTTGAAGCAACCTGGGCTAATAGAAAGTGGGTTGTTCATTTTTTTTAAAATCATTGCTACCAATCTATGATTGATTATAAAAGGAGTTGCCTCTATTTTCTCATTAACATTCCACAGGTCCAGTTTCATTCTCTCCCATCTCCAGAGCTTTCCCTGTTCCTGGCAGAACAGCCTAGGCTGCCTCAGGCTCTCCTGAGGCACACAGCCCACCCCAGGAGCTGCTCCATGGCTGGGGTGGGTGTGACCCTTGCTGGACACCAGCTATGCCCTGTAACTTACCTCCTCCTCAGGACAGGAGCAGTGGCAATAAGACTTGGAAAAATCCCTCCTGGGTCATGATAAAGACAGTTGAATGAAGCAAAGCCTGTGAGAGATGACAAGGAGTGATGGCAGTTGCCATGACAGCAGCCATCCTTCTCTTGGTGCTTCAGTGCAACCCATCTTGAGCTTCTGAAAAGATCCCTGCTCTCCCACTGCTGGAAGCTCCTCTCCTCCTGAACTCTGTCTCCAGGCACAAAAGGCTGGGAGACCTTGGAAGTGAGCCCCAGAGCTTAGAAGGCATTTATTATCTCTGTCTTCTGGCACTAAATCACCCTCCCTGTTCCCAGCAAACCAGTATTTCCCTTGTTCATTCTTCTACTGATGATGGAGCAGGACCAGCTATTCCTGCCCTTGAAACCCTTACAAATTTCAACTCCAGCTGATCTCTGGCTTTTCTAATGTTATCCCTTTGTATCCATGAATTTCTCTCTCCTCTGTCATCTGTCCCCACATCCCTCTCTTGTACATCTACCTTCCATCAGAGCTCAGCCCACACTCCCTGCTCCCCCAAACCAGACTTGGGACACAGACTCTTGATTGGGATGCAGCAAAAATCCTGGGATTTGAGTCCATTTGCTAAACAATTTTCTGAAGTGTCCACAATTGCAAACTATTTTCATTGGAGGAAAATGTTCTTAACCTCTTTCTTGCCACACAAAAATAATTCACTTCATTAAGGACCAAAACCCACAAGTTAAATTTCAATCCAAGAACTTTTCTATTCTAATGAATACTTTTGAATCCTATTAATTTTGCAATAGATATTTTCAAAGGTAGTTAAACCTTGGCAATCCATGAGGTGGAAGGAGCAACTCTGACAAAGAGATGCAGAGAAGGAGTTGAGGTCTTGAAATCCCCTTATTCCTCAAACATCACTAAGATGACCCAAACCAAGAAAGCACCATGTTTTGGTTTACAATTAGATGGTTTATGTTTATAACAGTATTGCACTTCAGCATTTTTCATTAAATTTGGAACATTGACTTCATTTGGAGACCTTTCAAGCCTTTCACTCAGTTATCCATCAAGCTGCACTACATCGAGCTGTCAAGCAAAGCATGTAATGACTAAACTTTTCAAAAAAACAGATGTTAATGGCTCTTGACAAGGAAATATTTTCTTACCACAAAATTATGAGATGCCTTTAGGGCTGCAAGTGAGACATAAACAGCATTCATCAAACTTAATTCCTTCCTCATCTGATGCAGGAGCTGTGCAGGTTGCTCCCTTTCTCTCCTTAGAACAGCTGTATGCTAATGCAGGCTGCTGGTAATGATATGAAATAGAGGGGAAAAAAAGAATTTTAATTTCTAAAATTAAGACTAAACAGGATTTTGGTTGGAGAGAGGGTGTGGGGTCTTTTTTTGGTTGGATTTTTTTTGTGGCAAGTGTTTTTCTTACCTCTGGAATAGCTCACCTAATGAAATTTTAATGCAGTGGAGCTTTTAAACAAAGAATGTTTTTTTCTTTCCTTACAGACTTGCTCTTGCTTCACCACAGTTTATCATTCTTGGTATTGCTGCCTTGCATAGCTGAAAAAAATACAAATCCCTTTACTATAAAAATCACTGGGTAGAGTTCCTAAAACTACTTATTATGCAGGAAGTCAGATGAGAAAGTCAAAGGTTGAGTCAGTTTAAAAGTGAGAAAATAGAATTTTATACCTACACAGGAATTTCCCAAAATAAACACTGATTCTCTCCTTAAAGGGGAAAAAATAGGGCTTTACAAACAAAGAACAAAGGATAAATTATATTCTACCTCTAGTATCAGGACTACTACATTCCTGGGAACAGCTTAGTGAAATTTATTAGTTTGTGATTTAGAGGAAATAAAGTTAGTTTTTTGGTTTTTTTTTAATGATTGCTACCAATTTATGATTGATCATGTCTGAGCAAGTTCTGTGTCTCAGTTATGCCAGCTGAACAGACTAAATGGGGTAATCCATTCTAGCACACTCCTACTGAAACATTGAAGCTTCCTGGGATGATTTGGGAATTATTTTGTTTATTTTATGCAAGACAGGAGTGATGTATAAACTTATTTAAGATCCAGGCAATTGCTTGAGGCATGGAGCAGCCTGGGCTAGTGGAAGGTGTCCCTGCCCAGGGCAGGGAGTGGCTCTGGATGGCCTTTAAGGTCCTTTTCAACCCAAACCATTCCATAAAAATCTTATGAATCTGAAACAGCAAGTTTTTGATCCTAAGTGTTGCAATCACCTTTTTCTAATGCAGTTTAATTTCAGTTCTGAATGGAATAAATATATTTCAACAGAAACTTTCATTTCTTCTAATCAAGATAGGTTGTGCTAATTAGCTGTCATAATGAACAAGAGGCAAGAGGCAAGCACAGAGTCACAGCATCCCTGAGGAGAATGTGAGAGCCCCAGTCCATTCCCATCTATCTTTCCATAAGATAAGTGAGTGACATATTTTTGAGGTGGTCATTGTAATCCTAATAATAACTTAATGTATTTTGTTTTCTTTGTAATACCTATAGGTATTTTTGAACAGAAATGTCATATCAAAAGTGCTTTTTCAGTTTTTAATCCTCTCACAAGAAGCGCCCTTTGTTACAAGCCTACTTTTGGAATTTCAATTCTGTCTGTAAAGAATTTCAATAGATTCCACCTCTGCTCCTTTTTACAGGCACAATTACCTTTCAAGCACTTGTGGAAGGAAGGTATTTTCAAGATCTAAGCTGACAGAGAAAGTGGATTCTTCTTCACCGGCGCTTCATTGTGCTTTAAGGTCTCTCTGCTAACGTGAGGAAAACATTTAATTACTGAAAGGTTTCCCCCTGCATGATGGTGGGAAAAGGAGTTCTCAATCCCAGAGCAACAGGACCCATATGTAATTTAATATGATATGGATTCTACCATCAATATCCAAATTCTTGCCCCAGCTTCTCTTCCAGGATGTTTTACAGCATCAGTAGGCAGTCCACAAACTTTCTATCAGTTTTATCCTCTGAGCACTGGACAGTTCTTGATTTTAGATCTCAGCTTAACATTACTTAGTCCTTTGCAGTAACTTAGCCAAGGCAAAGCTGGCAGCAGAAAACCTAAGGTTCAGAATCTCCATTTTATTTAGGCATCCATTTCTCAGTATTTGAGAATTAAAAAAAAAAAAATCCAAAATTTAACATACTAACCCTCTACCACCACCAGTTTCATTTTCTTTGAAATAATTTTTATTATTGGCCGTACAACAGCACAAGCTGATAAAAAACCCCAATATTTCCCAAAGAGAACCAGGCTTTAGAGGACTTGCTGTGGCACCTTCCTGGATAACTTCCTATAAGTAATAAATGGAATGTGTTCACACAAGGCTTAAAAAATGGTGACACAGAGCTGAATATGAGGCAGGGTGTGAGTAATGACAAGCCCACGTCAGCAGTAGTAGGCAACTATAATCTGGAACAGCATATGCAGAATTAATTGAAATTCAATTATCTGCATTAAAATGCCTCCTAGGAACGATGGAGAAAGATATGATATTTAAAAAAGAAGAAAATTATCCATATGTGGCTTTTAGAAAACAAGGAGGCTGTATAAATAGTGAGAAATGAGCAGCTAGATCATTATACAGCTGTGCTTCACTGAGAAGTTTTTCCTGGTAGGATTTTGTCTTTGCTAGCCAACCTTTCTCTGAGAGGAAAAATTTTTGTCTCTTCTGATTTGATAGACACTGTCATCTTTAGTAAAAGAAAATATCAGAGCTCTATTGAATATTACACAGTGTGAAGAATCTCATGGGTTTTCCTACATATTCATGGACAAAACTGCTCATCAGTATTTATGTAGCTAAATTCAGGACTTCTATACTGTGACAGGGGGAAAGGAAAAAAAAACCCAGGAAAGTAGCAATGAAAGAAGATCATAAATCAGTCTTATTTTTCAATTAAAAAAAAATACTCCTGCTGATCTGCTATGTCCAAATTAAAAGTCATTCACACGGTTCAAAAAACACCATAAACTTCCAGTTTTGCTTTGTTTTCCTGGAGTAGTTGCCTTTCTGGATTAGTAATTGAAATAAGTTCACCAAGAACTGAAGTGAGTCCTGGAGAGGGCACAATGAGAGTCCTGGAGAGGGCACAGTGATGCTGCTGGAATGTATTCCATGCATGGATCACGTCAAGAGCTAAAGGGAACTCACCCTGTGTGTGAAGCTGGGAATTTGCTGCTGGCCCAATTAAGTTATTAACAAACTAATGAGTATCCAAGCAGTTGTTCCAACTGCAGAAAAACCTAATTATAATGCAGCTAAAATAATTACACAGAAATCCTTCCTGCAACCTGTGTCTTTTAGGGGTTAGGTTCATAGAGTCACAGAATCATGGAACAGTTTGGATTGGAAGGGATTTTAGGGATTTTAGGGCTTACACAGTGCTACCTCTGCCATGGGCAGGGACATTTCCAGGTTGCTTCAAGTCCTGTCCAGCCTGGCCTGGGACAATTCCAGGGTGCAGGAGCAGCCACAGATTCTCTGGGCACCCTGTGCCGGGGCCTCCCACCCTCACAGGGAAGAATTTCCTGTGTAATATCAAACCTAAATGGGAGAAACATATCTACCATGGGTTTGGAAGGCAGAATAAGATTGAGCACAGGGGGTTTTGGATGAGATGAAATTTGTAACTCCCTCTGGACTTCCCAAGAGTATCTTGGGCGGAACTGTTACCCCTTGTGTGCCAGAATACACAGAAACACGTGGATGCACATGGATCATCCACCATTCCCCAGTAAATAGCTTGAGCTGCACCCAAGCAAACTGGGCACAAACTGCTGCATAATTTCTGAGGATTTTGGAGCACTTTCCATTTGATAAACACCATTTAAAGATTTTCCAAACGCCAGTGGCCAGTGAGACCCAAAGGCTAAAGGCAAATGGGAAAGGCAGATGCCGGAAAGAGCAGCCAACAGTAGTTTGGGGGGTCCTTCTGGCATAATATTCATAACTGTTTATATATTTAGGAACATTGTCTTTAGTAGTTTCACATACTTGGATTAAAAGCTACATCCAAATCTGCACTGGATGAGAAAATACATATTGCATCCATCTTACTGTGGAGTTTGGGGTCCTTTCATTGTAGGATACATAACTCAATCTACATTCCACTGATTTCTAGACAAGAAGAATGAGTTTGGTCCAAAGAGAAAAGATTTACTGACAGAAGTGTAGCTATCTGGTGTTTCTTGGAAAATGAATCATCATACCAGTTTCCTAAATGACATTCGTGTTACTCAGCTAACATAGGCAGCTTCTTCATATGCAAGCTAAGAAAAGGAGAAGCAAAATGCTGTTCATAAAGTGATCCAAAATGCTTTGAAATTAATTTAATATTTCAATTTTGCAGAGGTTGAACCCCTTCTCTGTACAGGTGGACAAGATATTTTACATATATATATATATATTTATGCCTGTGTGTACACGCTTGTGTCTGTATATACCAGGGATTTTCCATTATCCAAAACAGATGCACAAGTTAAATGTTCCATGTTTACAAGAATTCTACAAAATAAAATTCTCCCTCAGCAGCAGGAAGTCTTTTAAATACACATTCTAAAAGGCATGCACGGTTAATTTTAGGCAGAAACATTAAACCTTATGGAAACAGAATTAGTAATTAGTAGGAAACAGTGAAGACTGAGATTCTTTATATCTTTCTATTCAAAGTCCATTAACAGCTTAAGCTTATTTTCTAAATTCAAAGTAATGCAAATATTTCAATAAGCAATGAAGTCTGAATGCATTAAAGTAAAATCACATCTGTTTTCTACAAATCTTAGTGAATAGACTTTACCCAAAGGAAAAGAAATAGAAATAAAGAAAAAAGGGAAGAAAACTTGCTGCATTCTGTCTTTTCCAATGAATGTAAATGCAGAAAGTAATGATTTGTGGCTTTGTACAGGAACTTAGGTGAGCAATCATTATAACTGCAAATGAGCAGCTTGTGCAACAAGGACTCAACAAAACTGGTTTTAAACAAGGCCTCACCTTTTATGCCACTGATTTGTATAACACGTGTACTGTTTTGAAAAATAAACCTCAGCCTGAGGTCTGTTATTCCTGAAGAACATTGACAGGAAGAGAGGAATAGTTTTGGCAATGAGCATCAACCATGTTGTACAATAAATATTCCAGGAGCTCTGCTGGTCATGTTAAAGCTCTGTCTTATAATAATTTAAAAAGTTCCTATGGCTTCCCTGTTTACAGCTCACAAAGAGTGAAAATCAGTTTTTTGCCATAAGTTTAAGAGAGAAACTTTAGAAATTCCAAGAATTTAAGTGCTTTGTCTTGCCATTCATTTAATGCAACTCCTGTTTGTTTTGTTTGAGAAATTTTTAAAAGATACTTCGTGGAAAACAGAGGGACACTTGAAATTGGAATTTTTGCAATTCTACTTAGAGACACAGAAAATAATGCTTTCCAGAGCAGGTGTGTGAACTTTTTAAATTGCAGCAATTTAGGAAACACAAATGCAATTATTTTAGGAAATACTTTATATTTTAATTTTATAAAACATTTTATAGTTTATCAAGCAAACATTGCCTGAAGATACTAGAAGAAACACTTCTTCATGAGAAGTGCCTCTTGAATTTATACTTCCCAGAAAGCTCTTTGGGAGCTCATAATTAAAACACAGTTATTGGAGTTACAGACAGCTTATGGAATAAGATTTTCCTCAAAATGGCCACAAGAACTGTTTCTTTGTGACGACTCAGGGCTGTCCCACAGAAATGCCCCATACCAAGGTCTTTTCCTATGAAACACAGATATTTCACTTATTGTCTAGTAGATGAGGGACTTGGAAAAGTTCTGAAGCTGGAATGAGTTGTGAAGGAAGAAAAAGGTGCAGAGTGTCAGCAGACACAGAAATTATGTCTGATTTGGATCTGACAAAAAGCAGAGTGTATAAATGTGAACTTGGATTAAGGGATCAATGTGGGGGGGCCTGAAGTGCAAAGTTGCTGTTTTGTTTGTTTTGTTTTGTTTGTTTGTTTTTTTCTGGATACAGCAAATATTTAATAAAAGAAGTCATCAGACAAACCAAACAATAAGAAGCTTCTCAGCAAGTTCTGCTTGCTGCCAGGAAGATGTGGAGAATTTCCATTCCTTCTGTCTGGCACATTCGTTTAAATACAAATATAATTGGTTCTGTAGCCAGATGGAATCCTGCGGTCCAAATCTGTGGAATTGCCTTCCCACATAGCCCTTGCCTCTTCTAATCAGTGCAGCAGAAACATATTGATACTTTTTCTAATTTTTTGAGTCAATGTTCTTTATTGATGAAAGATTAATTGGGGAAGGCATGAGAGAGAAGGGAGCCAGCCTTTTCTGCACCACCATTGCCTTAAACCTTGCTTTGAAACGGAAGAAGGGTTCCCTGGGAGTTTTTTGTCCTGGTTCAAAAGGTATTTGTCGAAGCATGACTCACTTCTCTGGCTGCTGGCTGTCACTAATCCCTTTCATGAGGATGACCGGGAAGGCTGACAGCTAATCGATTATTTACTTAGTCCTTAACTTGTTGTGCTCTGAGGAATTTAGCATGTCAGTCAGTGAAAGATGATGCACTCCCAGCCTCCACTTACCCAGCACAGCAGACTCGGAACCTTCAGTCCGTGCAGGGGGGCTCTGAAAGCCCTGATCACAGATCTTGACATGCTTTTAGGGGGGAAGAAGTGGATTATGAGACTGAACACATTTTAAGTGCAAATCCAGAAATATTATAATTTGTAAGGTGCTTTTATTTTTCATTTTCCTTTACGTCATCTTTCCTTCCTCGTGAAAATGGATGAAAGCAATTAGCACAGGCCTGTAATCACTTAACAGCAAATTAATACCAGAAATGTCCAGGCTGACCCTCTCCTCCTTTCAGGGTCTCTTTTTTTCATGTGATTTAAACTGAAATAATGCTCTAAACAATATTGTTAAAAACACAGACAGCTTTTCTTGAAACATGCTTAACATCTGTATTTACTCTAAATAAAAAACATTTTCTGTAAGTTTGCAACCACCTCTGGTAAAGCTGGGGGCCCGCAGGATTCCCCATGTCTGCAGTGCTTAAGAGGCATCTGGATCTGGCATTGGGTGATGTGTTCAGTGATTCAGGGGTCACAGGAGCAGCGCTGGATTTATGGCTGGACTGCATGAAGTGAAAAGTCTCTTCCAACCTTGATGGTTGGAGGATTCTAACCTCAGTTTTGTCTTAGAATGTTTTGAATGCATCCCTAAAAAATCAAATTAACTGCATTGTTTGCAACAAAAGGTCCAGCAAAAAGCTGATTACAAAAATTTAGAAAGATATAGTTATCTCAGTGCAATTTAAGAAATCCCTGGAAGTTTCTAAAGCTTTAGAGTTCCTCCTTGTTTAAAACCACTGTTCTACTTCAGGTGTGTTTACATTCCCTTCTGTATTTTAAATTAACTAACTCAGTGTCTGCTTGCAGAGCTCTGCACATGGGGTTGCACAGCTCTCTGGGGACTATAATTGTCAATAATTCAATATTATCAATCCATGGAGCCTGGGCTGCAGCCACCCTGCACTGGGGGCGTTCACACTCCTGGGGCTCAGGTAAGGACTACAGTCAGGCCCCGAACTTTAGGAGAACAAACTTCAGCTCTTCAAGGAGGTGGTAAATGTAATCCCCTGGGAAGCTGTCCTCAGGGACAAGGGAGCAGGACAGAGCTGACAGATCTTTAGGGAAATCTTCCATGGAATGGCAGTGATCCCAGGGAGCAAAAAATAGGGCAGGGAGGGCAGGATGGCTGAGAAGGGACTTGCTGGGAAGGGTGAGACTAAAGGGATACTGCACAGGCAGTGAGAACACAGACAGATGGCCTGGGAAGAGTCTAGGGATGAAATGTGGTTGTGCAGGGAAGGGCTGAGGAAAGCAAAGCTGGATCCGAACTTGGCAAGGGACACAAAGAATAACAGGAAGGTCTTCTTCCTGACAGCCAGGAAAGGAAGGTCAGAGGAGGTGTCATCCTTGATAAACAAGGCTGGGAAACTGGTAAAAATGGATGAGGAGAAGGCTGAGGAGCTCAATAAATTTTGTGTTTCATCTTCGAGGGCAACCTCTGTTTCCACACCTGTGGAGTGGCTGGACAGCAGGATGGGGGCTCAGGGAGCAAAGTCCCTCCCACTGTGAGTAAAGATCAGGTTCATGGGCAGTTGAGGAACCTGAATATCCATGAATCTCTGGGACCTGATAAGATGCATCCTAAAGTCCTGAGGGAATTTTTCTTTATTATCTCTCCCATCAGTACAAATCCAAACCAAATCCCGCCATCAGAGAACAGGACTGGATTATTATCAATTCAAGTGCTTAATTTCACTGGAAGTCTTTGGCACTTTGGAACAAGAAAATACCAATATTTTACACTCATCCAGATTTGAGAAACAGGCTTTGATAACATTTAATGTCTTTCTGCCTGTCAGGTTATGAAAAGTTAATCCTTTGGCAATGCAGTGAGGTACAAGCGCTCATCAATTAAGTTTCATTGCCTCACTGACTGTCTGAGGTGTGTTTTGTTTGCTCAGATCACTGCAAAATAAGCAGCCAAACAATGAAATGCCAGCCCAATGTGTGAGAGGGATGAGACTGAAAGGAAAAATTCAGTTAAAACTTCAAATAAATGTCATTTTATTCCTCTACTCAGTCACAACAGTGGCTTTTCTCTCTGAGTTTTTAGTGAATTGATTATTACTATATTTAGGGAACAATAGATAGGACAGCTTGGCACTGACCTCATGTCACTCTAAGTGCTGCTGTACTAATGACACCAACTAAGGTTCATAATTAAGAGGAAGAAATAATCATCAGTAAAATTTTGAAACCTAACAAAAAAATAACAATGACACCAGTAGCTGTGAGAAGTGGTGATGAAAAAAAAGGCAAAATATGACCTAAACTGAATAAGTTACTCACTGATGTATGTAGTACTTATATGATTTCTGAGCAACCTGGGCTAGTGGAAGGTGTCCCTGCCCATGGTGGGAGGGTGGAAAAGGATGATCCTTAAGGTTTTTTCCAACACAACCCATTCTGGGGTTCTGTGATTTCACAGTGACTGTGATTATCAGAACTGCTGTAGACAAGCCATTATAACCAAGCCTTAATGCGTCATCTGCCTCAAAACACAGACACTGTTACTGTTCCCACTCCCAGCTTACAGCTTCTGCTGCAGCAAGAAGATGAAGTGAGGAAAGATGGAGCGGGGTGAAGGAATTCCAGACAAATCATACACGAGATGGGTATTGTTACATGTATACAGAAGCTTGATCCATAGGAGGGAGATCAATCTTCCCTTCTGACCCTGAGGTCAGTGACTCCAATGCTCCTTGCAACCCCAAGGTCTTTGGCACTGATTGTTTGAACAGGTAAAGATCAGGAAACATTTTAATCCAACTCATACCACCCCTGGAAGTGTTCAACAAATAGGTGAGTGTGGCACTTGAGAATAAATGTGTGAATGTGGCACTTGAGGACATGGGTTGGTGCTGGTGCTGGTTAACAGTTGGACTGGATGATCTCAGAGGTGTTTTCCACCCTTAATGATTCTGTGATTCCATGATTCCCTGGCAGATGAAACACAGATTGTGAAAGCACAGCAGAGACCTGAATGAATTGCAAACAACTTGCTCTGATCTGACATGTTCCAGAACACAGAGGTTCTTCTCTTTATGATGATCCCAGGAATTCTGGCGCATTCTGTTATTTTAGTCTACTTCCTCCATCCCTCAAAGCTGTCTAGTGTGGAACAGCTGGAAGTGGGATAAAGCATGAGCTGCAGGACTCTCGAGATGAATCCTGGTCCTGCCTGGTGTACCTGGAATCACTGATGATTTCCTCCAGATTTTAGGGCTCTGCAGTGAGAAACACTTATCAGACACAAGAAATGCCCATTGTTTGTGCGGCAAGAGATGGAGACCCAGGCAAGGTGTAACAACCATGTTCCTTTCACATCATGGCCAGCAACTCTTAGATGTGGCCATTTTCTGTCTGCACATGTGTGTCTATGGCTGTGTGTTCATGCATGTAGACATATCTAGCATCAGATGACATCCAGAATTATTCTAGACTTCGGTAATTGTGTAAACCTCAGCTCTTCTCAGTTCCCATAGCAACAGGACACTGCACTGAGATAGGAGTAGTCTTCCCTTGATATGATTTTGATCAGCTCTTTCTGTTGCAAATTAATATCAAATTGGAAGTCAATAATAAATGAAAATACCTTTCAAAGCAGCAGCCAGGGATGTGAACAGGGTGAGGGGCAGGAAGAATTAAGCCATTCAGCCGTCAGCTGCTTCTGCTAGAACACAGACTAATACAGAGAGAAAACTACTGATTTTTATGGAAACTCAGTGTAACAGCTTTCAGGAGCATTACAGTCCAGAAGCAGTCATTTAAACTGCATGCAGAATGATAAGCTATAGTCTCCTCTTTGCATCTTAAGGCCTTCATTCCCAGCTTTTAATCAGATATTGCTTAACTCATCTTTATCTAGAGGACCTGATGATTAGATGTGACATGTTGCTATAAATCCCCTACCCACACTGTCATCTCCTGGAGGCAAAGCCACACTTACAGACTCTATTCACAAAAAAAGCCAACAATCTGCAAGAAAAGGTGGAAGGGCAATTGCAATGGACACTATGGAGGAATTACACAAAAATATATTGTTGTTGATCGTGAATCACAAAATCCCAGAATGGTTTGGGTTGGAAGGGATCTTGTAGATCATCTTGTAATTAACAATTTACATGTTAATTGTGTTAAAACTGTAAAACCACATGGAAGAAATTAATTTCATTTAATCTGGGAGGGAAAAAAAATGCTTCTATGACATTGGAGCCAGCAAGCCTAAATACTGAAGTAGAAACTAGGGAAATGTAACCTGGAAAGTCATATTTGTCATGAAAGATTACATCCAAATAGGCAAGGAATAAACAACTCCACCAACCCCATTATTACAAGGCCTCCCGAAACAAATATTCTTCTCCTTTTGGAAATTCTGACTACCCAGTAGACAAAGCTTTTGCCCACATGCTGCTGTTCTGATTACAAAACTCCTGGTGCACCATGCACACACAGACATTAAATACAACTTATGCCTCCCCACAGCTCTTTTTCTTAGCATGAATCCCCAGTGACTTCAACAGAAAAGCTCCAATGGAAATAAAAGCAGTGATCTCAATTTAGCCTTAAATTTCAGGGATATGTGTGGTTGTATGTGTTACTTCTATAAATATCAAAGAGCTCTCTGTGAAAACAAGAGTCAGAGAATTCCAACTTAGAATAACAGTCTTTCCTTCAGAATGTATAATCATTCATTTTTCTACCAGATGCATTTTAACCTCTAATTTTTAAAGTTCAGGGTTTCTGTTCATGAACAGATCTGTTGAAACGTATTCTCAAAAAAGCCAGCGCCCTACCCTGATAATGGGAAAAAGACAGCACATATCTAAAGATCTACATGCTGACTCTCCTTGAGTCATCCAATAAAATAATAATAAGAAACCTGAGGAAACTCTAAAAAGTAAACAATTCTGAGCTTACTTTTTTACATTGGCGGGAGCCTAGTCATGGAAAACTCCAGTGCATGCCATTCACTGTCTCTAGGGCAGAGGTTGGGAATATGCTTCACATCAGATGTAGCTTGTGAGCCAGTTTTATTGGCTCCTTACAATGTGCTTTGCCAAGAAATTTGAGACTCAAAGAGCTCTGTAAATTCATTAATCTCATAGAGCAATTAGTGTAAAATCTAGTGAGTGCTAAATGATTGCAAATGAATTAGTTGCAACATAACATTTAATTTTCAGTAGTGTACCCATTTATTTATGTGACATTGCAAACTTTACAAGGCAAGTACAAATATTTAGACCCTGATCCTGCAACTGCCATGAAAGAAAACAGTTTTTCCTCACTTTTCTACCAGAACTGAAAGTTTCTGATTGGCTAGTCAAGAGCTACATGGAAGAAGAATGGATTACTACTCTAGAGTGGCTGGATTTGATGATCAGAAGGATGGAGCAGAGGAAAGGCTGGGAGAACTGGGAATGTGCAGTCTGGAGAAGAGAAGCTTTGGGATCACCTAATTGTGACACTTCAGTGCCTGAAGAAGCTGACAGGAAATGTGGAGAGAGACAATTTACATGGGATGGAGTGACAGGATACAGGGAATGGCTTCCCACTGCCAGGGGGCAGGGTCAGATGGGATATTGGGAAGGAATCCTTCCCTGTGAGGGTGGGCAGGCCCTGGCACAGGGTGCCCAGAGAAGCTGTGGCTGCCCCTGGATCCCTGGCAGTGTCCAAGGCTAGGTTGGACAGGGCTTGGAGCAGCCTGGGCTAGTGGAATGTGTCTCTGCCCATGGCAGGGAGTGGCACTGGATGGGTTTTAAGGTCCATGTGGGAATAAAGTAAAAAGCCCCCCACCTGTCATGTTTAAATATTTGAACTGGTTGCAGATCATTTGGGCATCTCTGATGCCTTTCAAAATCCACATGACATGCTCTGCAGTCTGAGAGACTTGTCATGAAAAGGTTTTGTGTTTTGAGAAATCTCTCTGACTTTTGTGACTTATCTTCACAGCTGTGAGCCCACTACCATTCCATTCCCTCTTTCCCTCCCTTCCTTCTGTAGGCTTTAATGCAGTAGAAATTATTGATCTTATGAAGTATCTTGCTCCTGGATTCTCTGCAGGAGAAGATCCCACACAGTCAACCACAAACACACTTTGCTGGATCTGTTGTTATTGTCCCTCACATTTTCTCCTAATTTCCATCGAGAAGAATGAATATATAATTGCATCATTCTTTTAACTAAGAATAACTTTGGTATTTTTAAAAAATGTCCATTGGAGAAATGTCTTAGCTGATGTAACTTGATTTATTAAAATTAGGTTGAAGGGAATAGATTCATCCTTAGCAATAGGCTTTTTCTCACTTTTTTAGGAGAAAACAAGCAGATGACACTTTTAATTGAGAAAGTACCTTCCATTATTGGTTGAATATGTTAGTTTTACCTAATAATTCATTCATCAGGGACACTCTGCCAAATTAATTGTAAAGGAGGAATTAAGTATTTAAACACATATTACACTTTTCTTAAAATAGTTTAAGTGGATGTATTAAAATAACACAGCAACGCTTAAATCCACAATTCCTGTTTTTTTAAGTTCAGCTGTCTCCATCCACCCTACCAGGAAGATAATTAAGAACTGGTGCTCTTGCCTTTTGGCTACTAATAGATTAGAATGAACAGCAAATATAACCAGGGAAATAGCTCAATATATTTTTTAATAGGTATATTTTAAAACTGAATAGAAAATTAGAGGGATATAATTGAAAAAAATCCTTAAAAAAACCCCTGAAATCTTCCTAAAAATCCTTAAAAAAACCCCTGAAATCTTCCTAAAAATCTAGCACAAAGCATGTGAGTTTTGTTCCTGTGCTTTATTTATTTATTTTTTCTCATTTTGCTCTTACCAAGCTTCCCTTGGGGTTGTTTCAAGTACTTGTATTATCTTAAGTCTATTAAAGTAAAGCTGAAATGCCCTGTGATTTTTTTCCCCTTTACAATCTTTTGAAGAAACCATTTCTTGTCTTGCAGCTATTGAATTGAATGAAAAGACTACATTATGTACCAATCATGTTTTAACATCTAAAAGTGCAGTTTACATTTACTCCTAAGCCTGGGAAGGTAGAGAAGAACAAAGCCTACGTGCTCAGATTTTAAGATCTGTGTGATTCTGACTTATTGTTTGAGAAATAATTTCTGGCACTGTTTAAATGAACACTTTGCATTAGCTACCCTGATGTTCTTCCCATTAAAAAAAAAAAAAATTAAGCAAGTAAAAAGAAACAAGAAAAGAAGACATAAAGGTTGCCCAGGGTCATAAAGAGCTTTAAGTATTGCAGCCTCTGTAGTTTTCTGTAAGAAAACATGAGTACTTCTCTGCACTTGTGCCACTCTAACAAGAAAACCCAGAGTGTAGAACACTTGAGTAGTTGTATGAAATTTTCACTTCCAATTTGTGCTCATGCTCTTCATTTTGAATAAGGGAAAGTGCCGAAAAGAAAGGGACAGTGACAGAATTGAATGAAGTGTCACCTACAGGCCACAGAGCGATAAAACCTCTCAGTGACTGGAATTAGTAAATGTTAAATTCAGATTGCCACGTGGTTTGGCACATACTCAGCTCTGGGAGCCAGGGTCAGGCTGAGACGGGCAGCAATTCCTGGAGAAACCTTAGAAGGCACAAAGATATTGTGGGGTTATAAAGCTGATGAAAACAAAGTATCAGCAATAAAGTGAAGGCTTAATATTTCAGGCAACTATTTCTTCACCAGGTGTATCAGGCAAATAGTTTAATTCCCTGGGGGCTATGTCCTTCCTTCCTTCCTTCCTTCCTTCCTTCCTTCCTTCCTTCCTTCCTTCTCTTTTGTCACACAGATATANAGATCCCCTCTGCCTCTCTGTGAGCTTGCAAAAGGAGCAACTTCCTTCCTTCCTTCCTTCCTTCCTTCCTTCCTTCTCTTTTGTCACAGAGATATACAGATTTTGCAGGAGCCAAGTTTTACTTTCTCCAGCTTCTCAAACTGGGCCTGTGATTTGGGTCGAAGTGCCTGTCCAATTTTTGCCACCACCCAGCTGCTCTTTCACTCCACCTCTCAGCTCTGGGAACAAAATAAGATGAAAAACCCCTGGGTCAAGATAAAGGCGGGAAATCACCAATTACCTTCATGGGCAAAACTGACTTATCTAGGGGAAACTAATGCAACTAATTGCCAATTAAAATAGGGTTGGGCAGTGAGAAGTAAATTAAAAACCCACCTTCATTCCCAGCTCCTCTGCCTCCCCCTCAGAGAGCACAGAGGGGTTGGAGGATGGGGAGCTCTGGTTAATCCATATTTCACCTCTGTCCCTCCATCCTCCCCCCACGTTCTGCCTGGATGTGCCCACGAGCTGCAATCCTGCAGGATAACCCTGCTCCAGGGTAGGACTTCGTTCTTGCCAGGGTCCTCTCCACAGGCTCTGGGGGAAGACCTGCTTCACTGGAGTTTCATTTCCATAAAATGAAAAGTAGAATCTGCTCCAGCGCCTGGAAAATCTTCTTCTCCTTCTTCTTTTCTGATCTTCATGTCTACGCTTTGCATCTCACTTTCCCCTTCACTCCTCAGTGCTTGTGCAATTGTTTTCTCCCTTCTCTAATATATTTTCACAGCAGGACAGCCCTATATGCTTCCCCCCTGTCCTCCCAAAATCCTGGCCACTGACGTCGCTGACTGGAGCTCTCTATCCTATTACAGTCTCTGATAGGAGCTTTTTAACTTCATCCACTTCTTAAGAAAGGAATTAGCCAAACAATTAGCAATTTAGATGGTAAGAGTTGGAGGTTATAGCCATAATGAAGTTCTGGGGCCTGAGAGAGCAGCTAGAGGGATAAATTCAGATTATTTGTACCTGGCAGAGCAGGCAGACCTGGCAGTATAGCAAAAAAAAAAAAAAAAAAAAAAAAAACAGA
>VXBQ01012333.1:135970-247880 GCA_013400175.1 Phainopepla nitens
AAAAAAAAAAAAAAAATCTTACAGATCAGTTTAAATAATTCTGGACAGGTTTCTCCACCTAATTTTGCCTGGGTAACAAAGTGATTTAGAAAGAATTAATAATGAAAATAACAACTTCTAGTACTCATAAGCACTGGAAATGGTGAATTTGGTGAATTAAAATTACACTTTTTCTTTCTGGATGATAAAGAAGTATTTCATTAGATTGGTAGTCAGTACTCAATTTTAATAGAAGGGGAATTGTATCTGTTAGGTTGTGTCATTAACAAGACCAACTGATACATCCCTCATATCATTTCTATCACGTGCAAAAGTGTTTCATGTGGTTGATAGAGAGGCCAAAACTGGCTCAGGTTCTGCTCACAGCTTCCAGAGGTAAAGCTCTGAGTTTAAGGACCTCAGTTTTTATGCTGGAAATCTCCCTGAGGGGGTTTCTGGCACAAATGTGGTTTCGAACAGTTCATTTTATTACATGAACTTAAACTGCTCCAATGACTGTGGGGACATTTCAGGATGGTCTCTACAACAAACAACAGCAGCCATAAAATCACTCTCCATGCAGCCAAAGCAGAGGCATGTGACACCAATAAATTGCTATTAGACAGAATATAATTAATATATTTGGGCTCAGAACAAACTAATAAGTGTAGTAACATAGTGTAACCAGGGGCTGTGTACAGGGTTGGCAAATCCAGACACACTGGCACAGGAGAATGAGCAATGTAACCACTAAGACAGCCACAAACAGGAGACAGGCAAGTGATGAAAATCACCAGGCTGAGGAAAAGATGAGCACAAGGGGCTGCAAAAGGGCAGAACAACAAGAGACAACAAGTATGTTCGGTGAAGCCAGGAAAGCAAATTAATATGAGGAACAGCTGAGGTTCCACTTTAGAGGATTTGGGCAGAAACATGAAAATATCACAAATGTAACAAAGAAAAAAAATTGAAGAAAATAAAAAGGTTTCAACTCCTCTCCTGACAGACTTTTCAAGGCCTAAGTGACCAAGAACCTTGGAGGACTGTGTCCATCTCCACCATTTCTATGGCACCAGCTCCATGATAGCAGTGCCTATAGATAATTTAAAAACAATTTTTGAAGACCAGCGTCTCTGTCTTTGTAGAGACAAAGCTATTTCTCTGTCTCTCTGTCTTTGTGTAAGAACAAACAACTGGTTAGTGAGTTTATTGCCCATGAAGGAATTGAATGAAGTTTAATTTTTTTGATTTTAAAACTTGTTTGATGATCAGTTTTCTAAACACCTCCATCATGGCTATTTCAAATTCCCTAATCAATATGTAATGCATTCACACAAGCACATATAGATTGCTCTGCAACATTAACATGGATTTTGCTGTAGGTAAGGGCTTTGAGCTCTGACAGGGCCACTTTTTACAAAATATGTGGATTTCTCTTGGCCAAGATGGATTGCTGAGCTTTCTTGGGTAAAGACAGGAATAATTACTCTAAGCTGAAGGGTGATGGAGGCTTACTGCAATAAATGCTGCTCTACAGAATAAATTGAAGAGTTTCTCACTGAAGCTCCCTAACAAACACCAGGGTAGCTGTAGTGCAGTAGCTCAGTGACCATTTAGTTAAAAACTGTTTTTTTCAGCAGTGGGCAAAAACAGGTTCAGAGGGGAAAAAACAAGAAAAAGGCGATGGTACACACTCCCCTGAATATACTGTTGTCCCAGCCTCTGACCCAAGATGTTCAGGAGAGAAAACATGTCATTAAACAACTCTCCTAAGCCTCCAGTGCTTTGCTCTCCAATATTCCTGCTCAGTTTTCTCTTACATTTGACCCCACACCGTTCTGTGATCACAGGTCCCAGAGCTCCCATAAATCCATTGCCAAAGCTGGGGTTTGTTAGCCTTGAACTGCCTGTGCCACCATCCCCAGGGATCATCCTGGGAGAAACATGGAATAATCATTCATTTTTCCCTGCTGCCACATCACTGCCCAGCTCTGTCTCCTTTCTGCACTGCAGGACAGCCCTGGAAGCCATTCCTCAGCTCTGCCATCTCCCTGATCTTTCACAGGAACATTACAAGTCCTGTCTCCTCATTTAGATGAGGCAGTTTTGTAGAATAGGGAAATTTAAGCAAATTGTCTGTAGCAATTGCTACAGATGTGATATAATAAAGTGATGGATGTTGACAGCCAGAAAATGGGTCATGGCTTAGTGAGAATGGGGAATTTGGGCAAACATGGGACTTGCTGATCTTTTCGCATCTTAACAACTCTATGATTCCTGGATTGGATCAATCTAAAGATGTTTTGCCATTTAGCAGGTTTATTAATTTGGGCTGAAGTAGTTGAACTGCCTGTGTAACTTCCCAGAAAGAAAAAAGGTACCATGGTCCAGCAAGAAAATGATGTGTATTATCAGATTGCTTTTTTTGAATGATTACAGAAATAAATTTCAAAAGATTATCCACTGATTAGGGACATAGGTGGACTTGAAATAGATTGAAATATAATTGGTTGTACACCGTAACTTCTGTGGATTAATACTTTTCTGTGGATTAATACTTATTCCAGTCTGGTAGGATTTGCTCAGATTGAATATGAGTACTGCAGATTCTGGGAATTATCTGCAGAGAGTGAGCAGGAGCAAAATCCACTTCACAGTTCCTGAAACCAATCCAATTAGTACAAAGTCACCTGCATTCATTTCTGTCCAAGCACAATACTTACTAGAAATGAGTGAGTTTGGGTTTGTTTCGTGTATTTTCCATCTGTCTGAACATTAAAAAATGCAGATTTGTCTACAAACACTATTTAGAAATCAGTGCCAGAAATGCATTTCATGGAATGATGAAATCACAGAATATCTTCAGCTGGAAGGGACCCACAAAGACCACGGAGCCCAACTCCTGGCTCTGCAAATATTTTTTACCAACAACTATTGCAGGTCTACAGCTCAGTAGACCTGTGTCAGTGTACTTCCATAACTGTACTTGGGCTGATTCTTTAATACCAAAAACAATAATAATAACAAAAATAAACAATAATAAACAGTTTCAAATCTTACTTTGTTGATAAATAACTTCTCACTACCATAAATGTAATAATCCTCACCACCAAACAATGAAATACATTGAATAAAAATGTTCAGTTTCCCATGTGGCTCCCATGAATTAATTAATAAATAAATAGTTATCGACCTCACACACAGTTTTACTTCAACTTTTAGAAGCAAAGAAATAAATACACTTTCCTATAGGTGGACTTGGTACTGTGTTCAGAAACAGGCTGATTTTAGATTATTAATTTCCAGAGTAATTTTGATCTTGGAGAACAGATCTGGCAGCAGAGTTGTTTTTTTAATGTAAAATTCAGAGGTAGTGAGTGATATAAACAAACTTGAACTCATATGCTTCCCAGGACTTTGCTCTGGAAGTTTGAAGATTATTTGAACTTCATGCATTAGACAAACATTTTAATTTTGAAGAGGACTATATATGGGAATTACATAATTTAATCTGTGAGAAAGATTTTTTGAAATTAATACAGCCAGATTGTTTCACCATATGTTTCTCCTAAATTTCCCCAAGTATTCCAGGAGTCAAGCAAACTTTAGCATATTTTAGCTTGTTTATCTTTAGCTGCAGAACTGATCTGGCCAGCAAGAGATGTGTGTTGTTTAATTACCCAAACCCTAGGCAGTTCTTGCATGAAATGTGCAATATAGCAGCAGTGTGGTGCTTTCTAGGAGGGGAGTTGAATATCCCATCCCTGGGAAGGCTTTTTTACTGGAATATATTGTTTATAGATGATGCTAAACAGCACATTGTTCATGACTGCTTCCCGTATAAACTCCCTGTCAACCTGAGGTTTTTTAAATTGTCCATTTCCAATGGACACGGGCAATGGAAAAGCACTTAATGATTTTAAATTTGCCACTGAGAGGGAAATCCATGAAGAGGAATTGGTAGAGAATTAATTTAACCAGCCCCTTAAACAACTACCCCTGAAAATAACAGAGCTGCAAGGTGCCAGCACCAAGTTTACACAACACTTTTAATTTAGCTGCGTAGCAGCAATTATTCTTTTTTAACTCCCAGGACCTGGGGAATAGAGAGGGGCAGCAATAATTCATGGCAGTTTCTTTTCCCTGATAAAGAGGCAGATTTTTTTTCTGTGGGGTTATACAACAGGGTTTTGCACTTCAAGTGACTGAATGTTGCTTTGCAGAGCAGGGTTGCACTTCAGCGAAGTCTGATTGCAGTCAAACTTCATGAAAATGGGTAGAAACAGATGTAATGCACAAATATGCCTGATTTCAGTTCTTTTGGATGCAGGCAGAAGAGATAAAGGGGGAAATAACCAATTTCTGGATATTTAAAAAGAGCTGACACTTACAAAATCATGCTTCATATTGCCTCGCAATAATCATTAATTTGCCTGTAACTCCTCAATCAAAACAGCACCTCTAAATCATATCAGCCCTTGCAATTCCACCAATATTGCTTGAAATAAATAAATAAAATAGAAAACAAGCACAATCTAACTTATTTGACAGCCTAGCTGACTACACTGAATAGCAAGATCATGCAAACTGCTTCTTCTTTGCTCCAATTAAAGTGATTGATAGAGATTGAACAACTGAAAATGCACAAGACCTGGCAAAATCTAATTAGCTAAAACCAGAAAAAGTATTACACTGTGAGCTGTTCTGGGCAAATAATTAGTTTAGAGGAAAAACTGTGTGTTGGGTGGAAGAATGAGGACAGGCTTTGATCAATCACTGAAATTTTAAATCATCTGTTTTGATAATAGTGGTGAAAGGAAAGATAAGAAGTTGATTCTTAGAAGGCTGAAAAAAATCTGACATTCTCCAAGATAATTTTTAAAAAATTATTTTTACTTGTTTAAATAGAAATTGGAAGGTGGGATTATAAGTATAGTGACATATTGGAAGAGCCCTTACAGAGAGGTCCAGCTATACAAGATATACCCTTTATTTTAGAAGCTTGTTTTATTTTTTTAACGAAAGAGCTAAAACTGGAAACCTCCAAGGTTTTCAGGCTTCAGCAACTAATTTTAGTAGTTGCATTCCTAATACCCCAAAGGCGGCTCCAGTTTGAGGATGCAGGGATGGAGTTAGAAAAGCTGAAGCTTTTGGATTTGGAAAGGGATGTGAAAGGCCACAAAAAGGGCTTCTAAAGGGGTGTGAGCAGCAAAATTAGTGATTAGGAAAAAAGTGGGTCCATTGGTCAGTGGTGCAAGGAATCCTTCAGTGATTCTCAAAAAAAACCCTAATGGCATAAAATCCAGATAATAACTATATTAGGATCATTTCCTACTGTCTTCCAAACACTCAGTTTTTGTTTAAGCTGCTGCAAACTAAATAGATATGAAATTTAACATTTTTGTTCTCTTTAGGCCGTGGTGGTTGTTTGTTTTTTCCTTTCCTTTCCCAAGTGTCAGCAGTGAAAAGAGATGGATGGAGAAATAAATGAGTGCCACAGCTGAGAGGAATAACAAGGACTAGCATCACTTTGGCTGTTACAGTGTTTTTCTATCCTTTCATCTTTCCTTTTACGTAGATTTGTATTTCACAAGTCTTTAATAGATTCAGAAATTCATCTGCAATAGCAACTCATAAGTTATAGTTTTAAGACTGCAGGCCCTTCAGGCCTGAGAAATTGAACTGGAAGTGTGGTGAGGATGGCGTCTCCCCTGGGACTCCTGCTAAGCAGCTCTGTCTCATCAGTCAGCGAGCAGAGCAAAATCTGTGCAGTGCATTGATGTGTCTATTTCTGTCTGTCTTGATCAAACAAGTGTAAAAGTTCCTCACTGAAGTTATTTAAGGTTTAATAAATCATTGGGAAGTTATTTTGTTTCCCCCAGTGGTGAGAGCACTGTGTGTGTTTATTCCTCCCCTGAAGGACACAAGCCCTGCTTTGTGAAAACGGGGAGGAGTTGCAGCTTTCCAGGCTCCACGTGTGTGGAAGTGTCCCTCACCTGGGCATGGGCAGTCGCAGTGGCCTGAGCCTGGCCTTACTGGGCAGCTGGTCAGGCCTAAAGCACCCCAGCACGTCCCACCCCATGGGGCTCAGGGAACAGCTGTGCACCCATGGTCTCCCCCGACGCATGTTCCATGTTCCCAGCAGCAACAAACCTGCACCAAACATGGCCAAACAGGGGCCAGGTGTTTGCTTGCAGAAATTTGGCCATTTTTATGTGCACAAGTTGTTTACTTTCAAGAGAAAACCTTCACTACCCCTCCTCTCATTTTTTCTAAGTTCTTTACACCCCGGTGCCTCCTTCCCTTCATGTTTGACCCTTTCCCATAAAAAATTTTTCCAGTTCCCACAATCCCCTTGAAATATCCTTCAAGCTGGCTTTTTTTTCCATGGAACTTATGATGATCTTGTTTCTCTTCTTTTAGTGAAGGAGCAAATTCTGAGTGAAGCCCTCCAAGATCCTGCCTGAGCAGCTCCTTCCCTTGCCTCTCCACCAGTGTCCTGTCTCAAGTCTTCATTGTCATAGGAACACAGAATCCCAGACTGATTTGGGTTGGAAGGGATTTTAACATCATCCAATTCCACCAGGGACACCTTCCACTAGCCCAGGTTGCTCTGATCCCTGTCCAGCCTGGCCTCAGACATTTCCAGGGATCCAGGGGCAGTCACAGCTTCTCTGGGCACCCTGTGCCAGGACCTCCCCACCCTTACAGGGAACAATTCCTTCCCAATATCCCATCTAACCCTGCCCTCTGGCAGTGGAATGCCATTCCCCCTTGTCCTGGCACTCCATTCCTTATAAGAAGTCTCTCTCCATGTTTCCTGTCATCTCCCTCAAGCACTGGAAGGAGTCTTCCTGATGTGTTCCTTGTCAGGGTTGGTGCATCTCTGTGTTCAATCTTCTGCTTTCCAACTGTTTTACTTTTGCCTTTCATGCTGAAAGTTATGAAAGAGATTTCCCTGAGATCCAAACTTCTTCCTGCCACAGTCAGTGCCTGAACCTCCCACAAGTGCATCACAGGGGTGGCAGGCAGGACAGAGCTCACAGAGCAGGAGGAGCTGTTAAACACGGTGTAGGTGAGATGTTCTAGTGCGCTGAGTGAGGAGAAACTTCCCCAAAGCTCCCTAAATAAATGGGATGATATAGGAACCCTGTAGCAATCAATGACAGTACAACTCCCCTCTTCTTTTTTCTTTCTCAGTCAAGAAATCTCTCGGGTGTGAATTTTTAGATGGGTATATTTCGGTCTAATACAGATTTCCAGTTCTTTCCACTCTGTTGCTCTCTCTGAATATCTAATGAACAATGCAATGTAAATTAAATTGATGACTGGATGTTGCAGTGGGGCTTGACAAGTGTTTCTTGGAGTTTACAGACATCCACATATCTTGACTCCTCAGCTGCAGCAGCTCTGAGAGGTGTTAGAGGAAGATGAGGAGAAAAATTAGCTGTATTAAAAAAATGAAGTAAACTTTTCAAGTCTAGTTTAAAAAATAATTTTGACACCCTCTCAGCTTAATAATAATTTCTCACCTTCTCTTTCCATCGTATGCAGTTTGCTCTGCTCCCTTCTGCACAAGGGAATCTTGGTTTTCTTTAAACTGATGCTGATTTATGTTAAAAATACTTTATTAATTTGGTAATCTTTATGCCAGCCTTTCAAAATGCAAACAGAGCTGTCCTGTGGGAAATCCACTCAGCTGCCTTGGGGCTGAAATGCACTGCTTTATAATGTCAAATGGTGGCACGAGGGTGAATTTCCTCCTGAGCTGCGATGCACTGCTTGAGAGTATCATACCTACAGCCATATTTTAATGATAATTTATTGTTCCTGAGAAGGGGAAAAGGAGGTCAGATGTGTATATTGGTTCAGCAAGCACGTGCTGTTACTCATTCCCTTGCTCAGCCTCTGCAGAGATGATGGAGAGGAAAAATGAAGCATAATGCATTCTCAAGGTTGCCAGGAGCAACTAATGCTTCCAAATTGGTATTCATGTTTTATTACATCTTAAATTTCAGCACCTTAAAAACAATAAAGGAAATTGCATTTTCACAAAGAGTCTTCCTTCAGGGAATGTACATCAAGTTTACTTTCTTTTTTCTGATGTCTTTGTCCATGTCTTATGAAGTTCTTGTTTCAGAGAGAATATCTATATATCTATATCTATCTCCAACCTGCCCTCGGACACTTCCAGGGATGGGGCAGCCCCAGAATTTACCTGAAATCTGCCTCTTTTTTGGAGACATAACCAAATACTTTCCCCCAGAGCAAGAGCCAGAGGGAAGGAAGAAAAAAGCATTTGTCCACTATTGTTATTATACAATTAGAGAAGTGTTTTAAATGAAAAATGTCATTAGCAATGAATGGATCCAGTACAGATCCTCTTAAATGAAAATATTACAGGGCAAACTCTTAAAGTCTAATTTGTTCCTACTGAACATGGAACTGTCACACTGGCATGAAGAATATTAGACTGAGTACAAAAGAAATGGAAATGAATGGCTGGAGAAAAAAGAAGCAATATCTTTGAAGTTCAGAATTTCTTATCATTCCAGGGAGTTAATACAATTTACATTGACTGTATTAGGTTATTAATAAAAAATACACTGATCAGAAAAACTTTTGTATATTATGAATATTCGAATAATTTTTTTTTTCACAGAGGTAGTAACAACTTACTCAAAAGAAAGATGTCAGATGAAGGCTAAAGAAACCATCCCTATTCTCTTCCTACATGTTCTTACAGATTTCTGTATTAAAAAAAAGAAAATAATGTGAGGGGTTGCTGCACTGGTATTTGATTGTAGCAGGAAAATAAGAGTCCTGGCATCCACCTGTACCAGAGTGCTCTGCATAGAGAGATTTCAGGGCACCATCACAGAAGTGAAGTGCAAAAACCCAAACTTAACCCCAAAATCTGATGATTGCTGCCCATTTCATTACCATAAATCCAAACAAAGTCCATTAGCTCCCCTCTGAGTTACCACCTCTCCCTAATCCCCTTCTAATAAAATTTGTCAGGAGAGCTGAATACCTTCTTGATGAATCCCAGTAATTATTTCTAATTATTTCTAACATTGATGCTTCCATTTGTGACTCTGGAAATGTTGTTTGGATTTGTTGATTCATAAAAAATAATCCCTTTTCTCTACCTGAAGATCACCTCATGCTTTTTTTCCATCCACTAAGTATTGCAATTTTCTAGGTTTATTTTAAATTCAATTGTATTTTACTCAGTATGTTCTAAAAATAATTATTCTTGAAATTGGTGAAAAATCAAGAAAAAAAAGACAAAAAAGTCTTAAAATATAGAGAGTTATATAAGAAAAGAATAAAATATTATTGTTCTGTAATCCATGACATGTTATTTGAGAACACTGAGATGCCATTGATAATCTTTCAGAAGGTTAAAAATGCATAAAACTCTACAGAACAGTGGCTTTAAAAGAAACCTTATCTAGTTTTTGTCACCTGTGCAGATTTTTGCATTACTTGCTGAAAGGTCTATAAAGCAAAACCAGGGGGTGAGGACTGTAAATGTTGTATTAGAAAATGATATAAAGTGATGCCTGTGAATTCACAACTTCTGTTATAAAAAAAATTAGTTTCAGAAGGTTTTGCTTGAACTTTTGCTATCAATACCACTCAATTTACCTTAAAAAATTGAAAAGAGTAATCTCCTTCTCCTGTTGCTTTTCACCATGTTCCCAGTGCCCATTTCCCCTGCACTCTAAGCTATAATCTGCCTTTCATCTTCCAAACACCACTTACATTTCAGCAGGCTTCTACACAAAGGTGCAAATGCCCCCAATTCAGCATCACTCCTGTTCTCCCAAGCTGCAGATCTTTCACTCTTGCTCATTTTTATGTACTTATTGTTGACTATATTTGCATTATTGCCTTCAAATGAAGCATTTCAGTGCTAACCTTCACAGGCTGCTTTGGTTAGCCTCAGGTTCTGCTCAGTGGAATTATCTCATCAGGTTTTTTCCCTCCTGACACTTCTGATGCATCACTTTGCTGTCGTCTCCCATTTCTCCTCCTGCTTTGCACCTGAGTACCTTTTCCCTGCACTGTTTTCTCTCTCTCCCCTTCCCTTCCTGTTTGGAGATTCCCAACCTCCCCTCCCACTGCCAGCCAGGTGGGAATGATGCTGGGATGCACGGAGAGTACACCTGAGAGCCGGTGGATGCACACCAATGGAATGAGCAACTGACAGTTCCAATAGGAGTGCTCACAGAACAAAAGAGCCTTTAAAAGACAGCTTTAGTAACTGAGGATATTTCCATGCCTCCCCTCAGCACAGCCTCCTGGCCTTTTCCTAACAACAGGTTTATATTCTGTTGTTTGCACCCCAGATGTCTTGAGATCAGGAAGTCTCATCATAACCATGAACTTCCTCTGTGACTGTAAATAGTTTTTGGGTATTTTTTCTTTCTTTCTTTTCTTTTTTTCTTTCTAAGAAGCTGAGATCATTCCACATTTCTCCCTTCCACTCAGTCAGCTGTTTGCACTGACAGTTCTTCAAGACAGATATTATCCCTCTTTACTACTACTACTATTATTATTATTANTTTTCCACTAAACTCCTCTGTCCAAATTATTAAAGTGGATATTTATGATGTCAAAATTTGAGCAAACCATAACAAAAAAACCAAAACAAACCAAACAAAAAAAAACCCCTCAAAATCAAAAAACTTTACTAAACCCAGGTAATTCAAAATCCAAGCCATTTTTCTTTGTCCATAAGTTTCACATGGATGTAGACAAAAGTTTCATTTCTTTCCAAGTGGTGTTATCAACCCTGTGGGGAACCCTTATCACTCCCAAGAACTGGCAGTGTTTGGTCATCAAAAACCAGTGGGAAAAAGTAATAACAAAGGTCACCTGAAGTAGGTTTTGTTTTCCAGAAATCTACATCCTTCTCCAGTAAGGTTCAAACTGCAGTGTTCTTTTCCTCAGGTGATCTATTTCCAAAATTGTTATGCCCAAAGCAACAAGCTCCAGAGAAGACTAGAAGTGCAATACAAAAGAAAAAAAGTGCAAAAAAGAAAAAAAGCGCAATACAAAAGAATTGTAAGGTCTGAGCAGATCACCTTCATTTTGTGCTTGTTAGAGCTTCAGTGATGGAATTGAAAAATATAAGTGAGGCACAGGAGCTGGATTTGCACAGGGAAATTATTTAATCGATAGGTGCCTTATCCCAGTTCTGATGGTACTTAAAAACTAGGTAAGGCCCTGAGCCAATCAAAGATGTGGTACGAGTGCTGTTGAAAGATTTGTTGATGGACATCCTTTCATCTTATCTCTATTTTTATTTTCTTCTTATAGAAGTCAGAGAAAACTCTGTGCAGGAAACCTGGGTTAGAATAAATCAAACTTCCCTTAATCAGGAAGCATCCAGTTGACTTCAAAGTGATTAGGACCAGGTCTTGGCATCTCTTAAGTTTAGTCTTACGAATCCCCTCTGGCAAATTAGAAAAATAATTATTATTTACTATTCAAAATTCAATGGAGTTTATTAAAAACTCTGCCGGGTATCACCCTGAGGAACTTGATCTAGTGTTGGAACTGGTCTGGTTTGGAGCAGGTGGTTTGAACAGATGATTGTCAGAGGTCTTAAAAAAAAAAAAATCAAGAAAGCTCCTCAACTCTCCAGAAAAAAACTCTCAACTACTACAACTAATTCTTTTACTCAAGCATTTTCCACGCTTTCATAGGAAGAAATAGTTTTGGTCTCGTAGGAATAGCAGTTCCTATCTTAAATTATGACACTTTTCTCTTACTTTTGGAATTTCTCCCTCTGAGCCCTAATTCAGGTTTCAGGCTCACACTAATCAAAGCAGCAGGACACAGCAGATCTTGTTATTATTTTCAGCTTCATTTTCTCTCAGAGGTACTGCAGTCATGGAAGTTTGACTTCGCCTGTTGGCACGTTGCAAGACTTAAAAAGTGTCAGTAAACAGATTGGCATTAAATATGGACAAAGAATTCACCTCGGAGTGACTTGGTCATGGCAGACATTAGTGGCTTATTGCAACCAGGGAAAGAAATGGTGAAAACCTCATTTATTTTGGGGAACATGGACCCACTGTAGTTTAACTCTTGTAGGAGCCCAAGGCTGCATTTGGAGCTTTGTGTGCAGAGCAAGGACTGGAGACACTGAGTAAGTTCTTGTTATAGTCCCACCTGCTTCTCAGTGCACAGATACTGAATTAATTCCTTTGTTCCACTTTTACCTGATTGCTATAATTCACCAGAGAGCAGAAATGACAGCATAGAACCTTAAGGTTTGTGTACATGTTGAAGCCCCAGATATGCAGAAAACTGCAAAATTCTGTGTGGCCTCTGGCAACAAATGCCATAATCTCCAATCTTCTAAATACATGTATCCCAAAGAAATATAGGTATCTAGAAGAGAAAAAACACCAGGATTACCCCTGAAGCAAGAAGACAGGCCTGCAACTTGTTTTTATTGAGGTACACACCTACGTTACTTAACAAGTCATAACTGGGTTTTATCATCAGCTTTACACTAATGAGCACAGTGAACAGGAAATTCCTCATCCTGTCAGAGCTGGCAAATATTAATCAGATCATTAGGTGAATGAAGTGTTGGTAGCTGCTGCCATTCAGTTTCCTCCACTGGCAGTGGTTATTGGGAATTATGAACTCATTTCCACTGTCCCTTAACAGTTTTATCTCTACAAGAAGTCTTAACATGGACTTCTCAGAGCACATGTGAGTGTCACACAGATGGAAAGGGAGGGAAACAATTCAGTGCCATTTTTGGAGCACAGCCATAAGATCACAAAGGAATAAAATAAAGAGAGTTGGACAAATTTTTTTCTCTGTTACCGTACTTTAGATTATAAGCACAGTGCTTTTACTATTTCTCTCTAGAAATAGGATCCTCTTCTATCCAGAAAGACATAGGTACATTTAAAATATTTAATGTGTTTTTATATCTTAGGATTTTTAGAGAAACTGCTAACACTATAATGAAAAATACTTGTAAACACGTACCTAGGAAGAGTTTCTGTTTATTACTATTAACTGAAGCAGAATTAATCAATATTTTTTCCATCACTATTTAACATATTGTCTACACATATTTTTTATCGAGACCTATATATAATTTCATGGTTTTCTATGTTTTTCAGGAGTCACTGAAAAATTGGGATAAGAAAAGCAAAAATAGGATTCTGGAAAATCTGCATAATTTTACTTGCCCCAGTAGAGAAAGAAAAAACCAAGTAATTATGATCTAGGTGGACATAAATCATTGACTTAAAAAAAAAATTTTCTATGACTGTGCTCAATTCCTTCACTTAAACCACTCTCCAAATGTTTCCATAGCCTGAACTTGAAATAAAAGTAACATAAACTTCTTAATTACCATTTCCTAATGATAACATTTGTCCTCACAGCTTGTGTTAGATTAGTCCCTAAACCAAAGCTGAAACTTTTCTAACTGCTAGGGCAGGAAATTTGAGGAAAGAAGGATCTTTAGCTAGATGGGCTATCCACAAGCAGACTGGAATGGTGTTTATGGTCAGACTCCCCAGCACAGGACCTTTTGGACAGCAGGAGTAACACAATCCAGGGAAGGAGAGAAGGAAGGTAGATTTTTCTTTGCTATTCCTACTGGCAGAATTGGATGTTCTGAGGAACAATTCAGTCACTGTATTGTTAATATCTTTCTCAAATTACCTACCTGAAGTCAAAGGAGCAGCTCACTGATCACCTCCCAGTGTTCCATGAGGCTGGGAGCTGCTGCTGCTTCCTCTTTCAGTGAGTTTTACCCCTGAATCAATGATTTGCCATTTTACATCAATCTCAGAAAGGAAGCATTGCATCATTTTGCATGCTGGGATTCTACCCAGCTTTAGATAAATCTCTTCGCACTGCTGGAATATCCAGGACAAATACATCCATGACTTTGTCCTGCACTGCTTTCCTTGAGGAACTAGAGGAGCTCAGATAGCAGATCTGCTGTCCGTAGCCTTGCCTCTGATGGCTGAGCAGAAGTGAGAGATTCTCTCAGCTTTTTACAGCTCAGCCTCTGCCTGTGCTGTGCTCAGCCCCACAAAGCCTCATTAACTTTCCCCAGCAGGGTAGAGGAGAAGCCCCTGGGTTGAGATAAAGAAAATTTGATAAGTAAATCAAAAACAGCACCTGCAAGCCAAGGAAAATAAGGAATTAATTTTGTACTTCCCATCAGTAGATGTACAGACCAGTAATCTGTGAACACTCAGTGGTTTTTTGAACACTTCCAGGGATGGTGACCCCACCACCACCCTGGGGAAAGGGATGTGGTGGAGTCTCTCTCTGTCATTCTTCTTTCTGCTTTGCAGTAAGATTTAATTCTCAGTCTACCTGCACATGGCATGCTTTGAAATTAGTAAAATGATGAAATGAAAGTGATGAAAGGAATTATTTAGGACATAGAAATCAGGAGAGAGTTTCAGAAAAACTCTACTAACATTATATAGAAATCTGCTTCAGAAGACCATCAGAAATAAAAGGGAAGGAGCAAAACATCCACAGTTGTGACTGCTGCAACTTGATTGGAAAAACAGATGTGCAGCATCAATGGAACAAAGAAAGCAGGTTGCAAAGGCGTGTCCTCTTATTTGGAATTCTATTTCAAGAAGTAAACAATTTCATGATAAGCCCTGATAGGTGGGAGGGGTGTGTGCAGGGCAACCCTACCTGCACGTGTCACCAGGTGAACAAGGTCCCTGTGCTGGGCACCTGGGCAGTGCCCCTGTCAGTGTCACTGCAGAACTCCCTGCAGGTTGGTGCTGAAAGAGGTGTCAGGCAGCACTTAGGAATTCCTGTTGTTCCTGGGGGTCATCTTTCAGATGGAATGCAAAGCCCCAGTATTGATGGGGCACAGTAGTTAAATACCCCTTGGAGGAATTAGCTTATTAACCTTGTGTCCTGGCTAAGTCCCAACTCCAGCAATTAAAAATTTGCCCTCTGAAGTTCTCTCTGCAGATTTGATGCAGCACATGATTAATAAGTTCCTGCCATAAGCTCTATTTCTGGTTTAACTGAGAAACGTTTAAGGGCAGTTTTGTTCCACTCCAGGGATGAAGAAATGGGTTTGGAGTTTTTTTAGGAGGCACAGCATCTGCTATTGAAATAGAAAACACTAACATGAGCATCACCTTCACTCACAGGAAAATCAGAGAGGCTGGAAAATTTTTAAAACCACTCTTACCATATAAACTTAAAGAAAAAAACAAACAAGCAAACAAACAAAAAAAAAAAAACAGAGGTAATTTAAAAGCAACCGTTTAATTAAAAATACTAGAGTTTAAACAAAAAAAAAATTTGCATTTCTAAAATCATCACTTTTTAAAATCTCAGAACCATAAAAATCATCAGAATCAAATGAGCAGTTTGGGAATAAATAGTCAGATTCACAGAATCATGGAATATCCTCAGCAGGAAGGGACCCACAGGGATATTCCAGCCCAATCCATGGCCCTGCCCAGACACCCCAACAATCCCACCCTGTGCTGAGTTGGTCCTTCCCATAAAACGATCCTTCTGATTATGTTTTCTTTCTTTACACCTCCTGCTTTATTTTAACATAGTTAAAGGAAAAGAAAGACAGGAGACCAGAGCAGCTATGTCCCAGGCTGATCATTATGAAGTTATTTGAAAATCATACTGGAACATTCTTATTTATGAAATTTCTATTTATATGCCAGTTTTACTGCATGAAAGGGTTTCAGGTTATGTGAATGTCATATTTTATTAAGTACTACACTCTGAATTTATTTCTAATTCCTCTCTCCATTAAATTAAACAGGGCACATAGTTATAACTTTAATTTCTTAATTTTATGAGAATTACCCAAGCAACATCTGGGCTCTGAAACAATTTAGTAACTCGGTGGTTTATTACAGAATAACATCAGATTCCTCAAATCTGGGGCAATTTTTATTAAAATTTGTTCCATCCTCATCTAGAATATTTGGTAGAAAAAATGGGAATTTTGAATTTATTCTTTCAAACTTTCTGAGCATGCTTGCCTACTTCTTATTAAACATCCTCAGAATACTTAAAAACCTTAGGGGGAAAAACCCATAAATCTGTGTTCTGGGTTACAGAAACTGGTGGATTGGCTGATCTTTCAAGAGGAGCATGAAGGGACTGCTAATCAAATGTGCCTCAAGGCAGGAAACTCTAAAATATTAAAGCTGGTTTATTCATGGTGTCTCAACTCTTTAATTTGTCTTTGGCTGGTACTATCTTTAAAAGTTTTATTTAACCAAAGCATTAACAAAACATCCATTATGATCTGGGTTTGTAGAATGGAAATATATTTTAAATTTTGGAAAAGAAATAATGAGTAATTTATTGAATCTAATCTGCACAGTGATGGAATAAAGATGTGAATGTTCTCTGTGTCTGTTGTGTGCTGCTGTTGGGTTTGCAGGTCAGTCTATTAGCTGGAAAGGTCATCAGTATTAAACCAGGAAACACAATGAGTGTTTTACTCACCTTTATTTTCAAAATATCAATGAGGTTTTGGCTAAATAGGTTCACATCAATAAATGTCATCTCCAGGCACCAAAATAATCTTGGAATTTGATTCTTGAATAGCTGCACATGGTGAGATTCTGGCATCTAACATCTCCTTTGAGCTGCAAACTCTTTGCAGAACACATTTTCATGTCTCTGCTCCTTTCTGCCCTACCCTCACTGCTCAGGAACGAATCTCTGGAGACTCTACTGCCCCACAGCTCTGCCTGGTTCATTTTGCCTGTCTCCATCCCCTAGACTTTGCTCATGACCCTACTGACAAGAGATCTTCCTCCCTGTCATCAGTTTGGATGGATCTCTGGATTAAACCTCTTTGTTTTCTTTGAATTAGACAGACTTTCCCAGGTGTTTTTACTCTGGCACATTTTCCTGAAATGTTGCAGTGAAGGACTCGAGACTCCATTTTCTTCATGCAGGAAAAGCCAATCTTTATTCACATACCTCATTTTTATACAGTTTTCACAGACCTCATGTTGAACTCCAATTGGTTAATAGCTTTCTTGTCAATTACTTTATTG
This sequence comes from Phainopepla nitens, assembly GCA_013400175.1. Lineage (NCBI taxonomy): Eukaryota > Metazoa > Chordata > Aves > Passeriformes > Bombycillidae > Phainopepla > Phainopepla nitens. The sequence goes on from VXBQ01012333.1 coordinate 153,031, forward strand.
GTTAGTAAAAGATGTTTTACTTGTTTATGAAATCTCTCTCTTCTTGGATGCTTTACATATTTGTTCACTGATTTTCCTGGGACAAATCCCTTGTTATTGCAGATGCATTTGTTTTTCACCCTCAGAAAAGGTTGTTGTGTTAATTGCTTTCATTCTTATTATTTTTCACATGGAAAGTTAGCTAGCTGCGCTTAGAAGAAGTAACAGGCCAGCTGATAATTTAGCAGAGCAAGGCTTGATTTTATAAGGCCTTTCTTTTACAATTCTTCTACTTGTCTATGATGCAGAAGTGCTGTTTTCAGGTGATTTTTTAACCCTGTTCCTGAACTGTAAAGCCCAGAGAGCCAAGGACACGGTTTGTGTACCCAAAATTATCATCTCAGTCCTGCTCCTCCTGTTATCCTGTGCTGACTCCAGGAACCAAACTGACTGAAGCCTTGCGCTTGGAATTTATGCTCAGCCAGTTATCCATCACATTTTACATTTCCATATCGTTGCCTCTGCATTACAAGGCAGTCTCCCTTTTTCCCTGTGCTCCGTTCCCACACTTCCCTCTCTCAGATGTGCAATATTCTGCTACATCTGGCAGCCAAGAAGGTCCCTGGAGCCACCGCTTAACAGAGAGATCCCCATCCCCATTCTCCTGAACGCCAATAATTGTGCATTTTGCACACACTGCTGCCATCAGATTTGAATTATCCTGCTTGAAACAGCCTGGTCCTTTAGCAGCCTCTAATGTAAAGATGTAATGGAGGTGGCTGTGCTAAAAACATCTGAGAACTCCTCTTGTGATTGCCAATTCCAAACCCTCTAAGCACTCATGAGCTTAATATTATCTCCTCATCCCAGTCAATTTTCTCCCTGAATATTTACTGAATACTCAATTCATACCCAAGTCAGTGATTGAGAAAGTAAAGGAAGAATCAGGACATAATCCATATTTTCTTCCTCCTTGTCATTGGATTGCCATGTTACAGAGACAACTGTAAACCTCAACTGAGGATTGGGTTGATAGAAATTGCATGTCTTCCTCTAAGTGATATCCTCAGAGTAAATTTTCCATTGATTTTGGGGCACTTTGCACAGGAAACACATAGATGTTAGATATTTGAAACTCTCCAGCTATTTCTTAGCATTTTGGATCACCAGACAGTCAAATTTACAATAAAGGTGAGGTGTTCACTAGAAAAAGACCATTTTTACTAGGTTTCATAAAACAACATGCAATGACCCACCTATCAATTGTCCCATAATTAATAAGAATAATACTTGATTGTTGCAGGTGAAGAAGGCAGATTTTCTGTCTGCATAATTACACTGCTGATGATTGCTTAGCATTAATGTAGTTTAGGTGAAATATTCTAAATTTTCCTAGTAAAGCAATGTAGCCTAAAATATTTATAATTCTAGGGGTCAGAAATATTGCTGCTGTCACATCTAAATATCTGCCCCTACTTCTGGCTGGGGATTGGAACTAGATGACCTAAAGGTCCCTTCCAACCCAAGCCGCTCTGACTCTACGCAGTAAATTATCCTCTGTTGTTATGTTTGAGCTTAAATAGTGTTTGAGATGAGGAAACACGTCTCAACCCAAAGAATCAGCATGAAAAAGAAAGCAGAAGCTGAAAAGGTGATAGAAGACAGACAGACAGACAGGGAGTTTCTAAACCATTATCCTTCAACCTATATACTGAATATGTATCAGCAAAATACCTCGAGGGACATATGAGGCGTTGCTTCAGCTCTTTATCCCCAAATTTAATTTATCTTCTGCAGTATTCAGCTCATCTCACTTTGTGGGCTTTGTAGCATATTTAAAATTTCTTTGATTCCTCCCATCACCAAATGCATGAGGAATATTCCCCAGGACTTTAAACAGAGTAGCTTACAAAGTGGAGGCTATGGAATAAAAATAGGGGTGATATAATTAGCCATGCTATTTTAATGGAAAACCTGTCAAAGCTGTAATATGAAACTCTCATTTAGCAAAGCCATCCTTAAATTGTTTCTTCTCTTGGTAATTTTTCTGATTCCAGACCCAGTCTCCTGACTGAAAGAAGTTTCTGTCTGAGAGTTTTGCTGTGGTCCCTGAGTTTGATGTCATTGGCATGTGTCCCTAATTTCTGATTGCAGTCACTGTTTTCTACTGGCTAATAAGCAACCCTTTGGTTTAATAACTTCTAAACTCCCTTTTTTTTTTTTTTTTGATCACAGTTATTTGACATTCTTCATTCTACACTAAATTTACCTTCCTTGCAGTCTACATCTGCACAGAAAAACACATATTGCACAATACCTGAGCAGAATTATTTGTAAATGTTCTCTGAATCCAAGCAGGGTTAATTAAATACCTTGGGATGCCAGCTGGCTGAGACTGAGTGATTCTCATAATTTTCTTCTGTAATATTAATTCATGCATCTAAATTATTCATTTATGTATACATATATATATATAAATTTGCACTTCTATATGCTTGTTGTATATGTTCATAGCCACAGTTGAATAGAAATGTTTTATGCATAACTGTGTTTCCTTCTGCATTGCATATTAACAACTTTTCTCAGCTCTCCCCTCTCTCATTCCACCCTCACTGGTGCCATTTAATCTATAGGATGTCTGGAACATGGAAACTGTCTTCATTATACACCTGTGGAAAGAACATTTCAGTTGTATTAGCAACAAATGATGAAAATTTCAGTACTCGCAGCACAAACTACTCCTTCCCTGCTTCATTTTCCCTTTATACAAATTCTAAGTTCAAGAGTAAGACTTAGTTGCTGGGAAAGAATATTAAAAAAGTCTCTGAAATGTAATAAAGAATATATAATTCTGTATCATAAAGACAATATAGCCAAGCTGAAGAGGTATCTGCCTCTCTGGTACTGCTTCCTGTGGATTTCTCACGATACTCCTCAAAGAGTAGAAGTCCAGCAATTTTTCCTTTTTTAAAATTCAAATTCTTTGTTACTATCAGAAAGCAAATAATCCTCCTAGAGGTCAGGAATTTATTATTGGTGTACATAAAACCTTGTCAGGATTTTGTATTGGGCCAGTTCTATTAGAGGAAAAGGAAGAGAGAAAGGGAGGAAGGGAGGAAGGGAGGAAGGAAGGAAGTCTATGTTGAACAGAAGTTTTCTGACTAAAAATGCTGTAGTGCAAGGAACATAAACAGAGGGAAAAAAAAAAAAAGGAATTCCTAGGAAGCAATTTCACCTGTAAAATGAGTTTTTACACTTTTGCATAGCTGTCTGCCTGCCTTCCTTCCTACATTCACACTTCCACTGCACCTCTGGCTCCCAAGGTGGTGACTTCACACTGGGACAAGGACAGGTGTTGGAAGAAGCACATCCAGGTCCTTCATGCAGAGTAGTGTGATGCTCTGCATTGCTCTAAGCACGTTTAGAGGTAATTTTTAAGCTAAAACATCCAATTCTTTGACCTTTCCTCATTCACTTGCAATTCTGCATTACAGCTGAATTTGGGATGTGTGGAGTGCCCTAAGCATGCTCATTACAGGACCTTTGCCTACTTTTTACCTCTAACACTGTTTTTGCTCAGCTCCTGGGTCAGCATTTCTTTTTCTGACCTTTTGTAGACCTGAGGTCTCCAGAGCCAGTCTGAGCTCCACTTTTGATCACCCCATCCCTGTGCTTGTCTCCACACCATCCTGTGTTCCCATTCCCAACCCTCCCTCAATCCCACTGCGATTCTATTCCTTACCCTATAGCATTCTCTTAGCCATAAATACTCTGTTCAACTAATTACTAATTTCTTTTCACTTCTATGTAAATTGAAAATTGTGGTTTTGCCAAAGAAACATAAGCAAAACAAGGAAGGTGGAGCTACAGAGTCTCTTAAAATGTACTGCCAATAACAATACTAATGACTTTTCTAAAGGTTTCCTGGCCATATTTTCTACAAATATGGCCAAGAAACAAGCAGGGATGAGGGAGTTAAGGACACGTAATCCTTGGACAAGTGGGAATATGTCAAATGTAGGAGCAGATGCATAAAGAGTTGATGTCACAGCTCCTTAGTGGGAATGGCAGATCCCTTTGGGTGATTACAAAGTAAAACTCACATGAAAAGGGCAGTTCCAGGCTACAGATATTAAAAAAAAAAAAGTAGTTAAAAAAGTAATTGAATGCATGAATGCATGTATGTAATACATATTTTTTTAATATTTTCAGATTTCTACTTAGCTGGAAGGTATTTCTCTCTTTTAATACAAACTTTTCTTATTAGTGCTGCAAGAATGAGCTGATATTTGCAACACCTCTGGTTTCATGGGTGTAATGACCTGTTTTTAGAAGGTTGGATGATCACACAATTAAGCATTTAGGTCTCCATCCATTTCCAGTATTAAAAGAACACTTTTTTTCACAGACTAACAAAGGAATATTGGTTGATCTGCACTTGATAACAGATGACAGCTTACTAATTAGAATTGTTCCCAAAAAAATTCCATTTCACTGAACAGGTGACCTGCACTTATTAAGCATTTCTCTGTTGATTTGAAAAATAACCACGATCATTTAAGCATGATTGTACAGAGCTATTTCCAACACTTTATTTTCCATGACTGATGCTTGTAAGTGCTAAGAAAAATTAAGAAAGACCATTAGCAAGACAAGCTGGACAAAGGGAGCAAATGGCTCTGTACAGCAATGAGCTGACATACTTTTGGCTGAGGAATTCACAACATGTTTGCCATCTAATACTTGAGGGTGGTGAGGAGGAATTGACTTTTGAGGAAGGATGTGTAGGACATCACGCACATCCCTGTGCATTTTGAACACTCAGGAGGCAGCTGCCACATGTAAGCAAAAGAAATTCCAATATCAAAGGAGTAACCTTAAAATATCAAAGTATTCCTTTATTATTTATTATGTTGTTTTAATTATTTATTTCTTGATCGGCAGGTTTATTATTATACCTGTATATTATTATATTAGAATTTCATTATAAATTATAATATTATTATAAATTGTTGTATAATATACATTATTATATGACATATTATTATATTGTTATATACATACATATATATACACATATATACATTACATATATACACATACATACATTATATATGTGTCATATTTTGTGTCAATATATATGTGTCAATATATTTTGTATATTATTATCCTTGTCTACTCTTACAAATATGCAGAAAGGCAACTTCTAAAAACAAATACAGTGTGAGAAGTCTCAGAGTCCACTTGAAAATCATGGGTAGAAAAATTCACAGTTCAGCAATAACAAAAACACCACCATGTTATCACCCCTGTGTTCAGCACAAACCCAAGCACAGCCCTAAAAGAGCCCCTGGGAAGAAAATTAACCCCAGTCCAGCCCAAAACCAGCAGCTTCCATCCCTTTTTCCCCACCATTTGTGCCACCCTCAGGTCCCACATTACTCAGTACAACTCCATCACTCCCCCCTGCCCTTCCCTTCTTTACTATTAATGCATAGATTGCATGCCCTTAGTTTGCAGCCCGCTTCTGCAAAACATCCATGACCTGGCCACACAATGTCTGTTGGATTAATTTAGCCCATGGCTCCAAGCTCCATCTGCTCTGGGGCTCGCTCAGGACAGGAATCCTGAGTCCAGCCAAGCCCAGCACAGCACCCAGGCATTCAATAATGTTTCTTTTTTTTTCCTCAGGTGCTGCACTTTAGTGTCTGAAAGCCTCAGCACTACCACTGATAAACAGCTCCTGTGTGGACCTGAAAGTCTCACTCCAAGACTCAGCAGCTGCAGGATGTTGTCATTGCCTCCTGTTATTTTCCCCATGCAAGTTGCCACTTCATCACTTCTGGGACCCAGACAAGAGATATTTTTATTGCTCCTCAGTATTCAGTTTCCAGAATAACCATCTGAATAATACCATTAGAGAATCTGCTGCAGCACCACTGCTGCTTGCAGTTTTAAAGGCATCAAAATGAAAGCTTTCCAGGAGCAGGGCTAGCTCTTGCAAAACATGCAATAACAATATATGCACAGTTCTCCAAAAATTAGCATCCATTTCTAATTCTGAGTGTGCTCTTTGACTTGACTTTCAGCAAAAGACCCAGGTTAAAATGCTTGATTTGTTTCAGTACTCTTTTTTTCTTCTTCACATATTCACACAGCAAACTGCTTCAGCTCAGGCATGATAGATTAGAACCAACTGCCCAGTGTCACTGTGACAAAGGGGTATCAAAATCCCAGAATCCCACTGCCACTGAGGTTGGAAAAACCCTCCAGGATCACCAAGTCCAAGCTGTGCCCAATCCCCACCTTATCCCCAGCCCAGAGCTCTGAGTGCCACGTCCAGGCCTTCCTGGGACACCTCCAGGGATGGGGACTCCAACACCTCCCTGGGCAGCCCCTGCCAAGGCCTGACCACCCTTTCCATGGAGAAATTCCTCCTGGTGTCCTGAAATGACACAATGCACATAATAAACTACAATTTTTTTCTGGAAATCCATCTCACAAAAATACTTTGGATAACATCAAAATAACACAAGATCCTTCTTTAGGGTGGTTTTTCCCCTCCAATAATGCCCTGGTCTGTTCCTTTTTTACTGTGAAAATGGACTCCCAGGCTGACCTGAGCTCCAGATTTGGGCTTCTTTCAGCAGAAAAGTTGCAAACACATGCAGATTTCAGTGTCCCTGTTCAATATGGAGCCTGAACAAGAAGATGCAGGGCCAGGTTGGACAGGACTTGGAGCAACTTGGGCTAGTGGGAGGTGTCCCTGCCCATGGCAGGGGGTGGAATGGGATGGGCTTTAAGATCTCTTCCAACCCAAACCTTTCTGGGATCCTCTGATTGCATGATAATGCCAGTCACCCCTGCAAACCCAGTATTGAGGTCAGTTTAAAAGACATCTTATCTCTCCATATGTTCCAAAAACTGAGCTCTATTTGTCATAAAATAGCAGTAAGAAAATCCAATTAGCAAGATTCTGAAAGTGATGTGAGACATAATTTCCATGACTTCATTTTAGCAACCAATGCATTTAAGAAATGAAATCGTCAAGGTTTTTCAAAAATACTTTTTTGGATGACATTTAAAAATACTGCAGAAATAGAAGCACATTTGCTCCCAATTTTATTTAACAATTTATAAAATCTGGGTTTGGTCTCTCAGGTGTTTCTATTTAACAGAAAATATTGATCAAATTCCCATTTCTTAAGACCTAGGAGAGCAAAATAAGAAATATCTCCAAGAAGGAAATTGCTCCAACTTCTCATTCAAGAAACAAATTTGGTGCTGGCTTGACTAATTTTTAAGCCCAAAACCTCCCTAGTTTTTGGGTGCAGCTTTGAAGGGAGGAAATATAAAGATCAGAGCTGGAAAATAATTTCAGAGAAATTTTCAGTTTTCAGACAACACAGCAATGAGAAACCTCACAGCCAAAAAATGCTGTAAATGGAGAGTGAGTGATCATCCAAAAGCACCTGTCATCTAATGTCTTATTTGAACACAACATGAGGGAAAAATAACACATTTCAGCCACATAGTTATGTTATTAGTATCACATTGGTACCTGTCAGCAGCTGTCCTAGAAAAGTGACATTTTAAAACAAAAAGCGAGACAGGTTAAAGATAAAGGTGCAGCAAAGAGATGTTGTTTGTTTTCCAGAGTCTTATTATGGAGAGAAAAATAAATAAATAAAGATACTGCCAGCACTTGCAGCAGATAAATGCTGGAGAGACACCAAATGAGTGCCAGATTGGAAAATTAATGCTGTGTACTGAGACGAAAACTTGGGTTTTGGTCATCAGAGTCAGCTGCTGCTCTGAGCCCACAAGGATGTCCTCAAACCTCAGCTGGAGGGTCGTGCAAAAGCTCCATGTAGCTTCTCGAGTCACTAGATGGCAGAATCTTCTAATTAGTTCAGTGTCATTTGTTATTTAATCATCTCTGGAAGCAAACCTGGTTCTCAGTTAGAGAGCAGTGCAGCAAATAGTGCAGCAAACCACAAATCTTTGCTACTCAATCCACTCCCAAGTTTTTAGCACTTTGTAGTTTTTCCCAGATATTCCTGCAAAACATTTGATGTAAATGACTTCTGAGCAAGCACATGGAGCTACAGTAGTAATAGGTTCACATTTTCAAATTACTCTGAGGGGTTCAGAAACCAAATTTATAAGAGTTGTTCTCTATTACAAACTAACATATGGTGATGTTTGTTCCAGTATCTGACAGTGCTCAAAAATTTCTGAGGGGGCCAATAATGGAACTTAGCAAAAACCCTAAATCCCTAAGAAAAAACATGTTTGTTTCTAATGGATTCACATTTTTGTGGTAGTGTGACAGTGAAAACAGATCCACCTGTCCCCATGGGTAAGAAGTAGGCAGAGCTTTCCTCAGCTCTTCAGGTAGTGGTATCAACTGAGTATGACAAAATCCCAGAATAGGTTGGGTTGGGTTGGGTTGGGTTGGGATGGGTTGTAAGGGGTTGAGTTTGGTTTTAAAGCCATCCAGTGCCACCCTTGCCATGGGCAGGGACACCTTACACTAGCCCAGGCTGCTCCAAGCCCTGTCCAACCTGGCCTGGGACACTTCCAGGGATCCAGGGGCAGCCACAGCTTCTCTGGGTACCCTATGCCAGGGACTTCCCATCCTCACAGGGAACAATTCCTTCCCAATAGCCCATCTGACCCTGCTGTTGTCATTTTGAAGCCATTCACTGGGTACGTACTCCTACTCCAGGTTGTAAAGTTTTCTGTGCCCTAAGGGATGTGCCAAAGTCACACAACCCAATTCCAGAGGGGCAGAAACTTAAACCCCAATTTTTCCCAGTGCCGGAGCAGACATCCAGTTGATTGAGTGGATGTTTATCCTACTCCTTCCAGTGTGGCCATGGAAAAACAAGTGAAGTTACAAATTGTGTAGCTTGTATTATATATTTGTATTCAAAAGACCCTACTGTGGTAAGAATCCAGTTAAAAGCAAAAGCAGAGGATGTGCACTGAGCCAGGAGGGATAGTGGTGACTCCAAGGAATAATAACTTTGCCAAGTACAGAGAGAGAAGGGAAGAAAAAGCAACGAGTGAAGAAGCCCTATGCGATTGCTGCAGAATCCTCGGTGGCATAGACAGGGATTGCCTAATGCAGCAGAAAGCCTATTGACTTCATTTATTCACTTTTAATAAATGATTCAGCAGTGTTTACAATGCAACGAGCATTTTGAGCTGGCAGTTGCAATATTTATCAAGGTGCCATAGAACGCCACTGAGAAGCCTCACGTGGCTCTTGCATCTCATCTACTTGTGACCTTTCTAAGCAGCTGACTGACAATTAATTGGAGATCAGTTAACATGGCTGAAATAATGGGATTTGCCTACAATCACGGCTAATAAGAATTCCTTGTAACTTTTTGCTAGATGCTGGAGTGTCTCTGTTGGATGCAGACAAGCTTGAGATGAAATTTGGGACACCATAGCCCAGCTTTGTCCATCTCACAATTTATTGCTATGTAAGTGGGAGTTTCTTTCCTCTTACTTTCCCCTCTGTGTCAGCAACAATCTGCACAATCAGTACAACTTGCTGGACTGGTAAAAAAATAAAACCTGACCTGGCAAAATTAAATCATTGGGTTATCAAAACTGAATCAGCTCCAAGCAAAAGGTCAGAGAGGGAAGTGGCAGCCGAGAGAGGAACGTGAAAGGACTGTCCATTCTGGACGGGGAATGTGCTGGATTAGCACAAGTGGATTTTCACTGGAATGTCTATTTTATGTGAGTCAGAGCAGGAGACTCCAGACTCTGGTTTTACATGAACTCTTGAATCTGCAGTCCCTGAATTCCAAAGTAGGACACTACTTCTGCAAACTTTCTAGGAGACTCAAGTGACAAAAATATTCCTGAATTTTGATATTTGCTCAAGTTTTGTAATACTCCTTGAAAGTTTGGATTGTACTGTTATTTTTCTCCTTTAATTCTGTTCTTGAAACACATCAGGAATGCCAGAGTGCAGTGTTACCATATCCAAAGAGAATTATATGTGATGTGAGAGGATTTAGTGTCAGGAGACACAGACATGGTGGTCAGCACCTCCATGCCTTCAGCCAGGGCCAGATAGGTCTCAGATACCTGAGTTTGGTGAAGGAGTTCAGGGGAAGGATTTAGCAGCAATGGTTGGAGAGAGACTCGGGGTTTCCTTGAGACATCTTAACCCATGGGAGTCAGTGGGATCCTCTGGGCTGCATCTGGGGTCAGTGGGGGACCTGGAAGTTCTCCTTTCAATGTTATTCACTGTCACTTTTGATAGGCTGGGAAGATCAGGGGAGGTGCTTCACCAGTGAAGAGCAGGAAGAGTCAGAGTCACCTTTAAAACAGGTCAAAAGGACATTCAGGGAGCTGTGAGAGCGTCAGTCCCACCTTGGTCCCAGGGAAATCAAGGAGCAGATCCTCATGAAAATGTTTCTGGACACAAGGCAGAGGAGAAGGCGGCTGGGAGCAGCCAACATGGACTTACCAAGCTTGACAAAGATAGATCAGACCTGATCAACCTGATTGCTTTATCGGATAAAAAGATTTGGTCTGAGGAGGAAGGAAGATAAGTGGGGAATTGGAGCACTATGGTGTGCTGAGAAAGCCGAGAGCTCCGGCCAGCTTTAAACTTTAAAAGGAAACAGTTTAAAATTCGATGATTTACAGCACATTTAGTTTGACTGGTTAGTTCTTATGCTTATTAATTACCAGTACTTAGAGTTATTAATCAACATCAGTATGCAGACAAAGCTGTTACTCTTTAACCTTTTAACAACCCAAATACCACTGAGCTGGGCTGGGGAGCACAGATGCTGACAGTCCTGGCTGGAGTCAGTGCTGGAGGTCAAGGTGACGGGGCTTGAGAGCTCTTGGATGGAGAAGTCAGAATTGCAACAGGCTGCTGGATTTCTCCTCCCTCACTCCCTGATCTTTTGATGTCATTCTTGCTTTTATCTCTCCTAAAGTGATGCGCTGACTACGCCTTTCAGTGCTTATTTTGTATTTGCTTTTGGCAGCTCAGTCTCTTGGGTGCTGGGTGGGATGTTCTGCCTCTTTGCGTATCTTGTTCTTTATCTCCTAACTCTTGTTTTCCGTCTGCCCCTTGGGTGCACCTGCACACACCTTTGCTCCCCTGGTTGCTCCACTACTCACACAAGTATGTGAAATATTCCCACATTTTGTCTGGCTTTGCCATAACATTTACAAAGTGCTGCTATACTGTAATAAATTAGGATGCTAATATTTGGCTCCAAGGCAAAGTAGTATTAATTATATCCTGATTGATGAACTTTTAATTTATATGTGGCTGCTGATCTGACTCTGTGCAATGCAGAGTTTGAAAATGATTGTGTAGAAGCCCACCAGTGCAGAATGATTCCACCTTATTCTAAAAATAGAGATGATTATTCCCAAAATATTCTGAGGCAAATACCAAATAGGTAGTGTTCAGATCCCTGTGTTTTGGTCAATACCTTGAACTACAGATTATGGATCTGGAAACTTTGGCTCAGGACCACAGTAGCAGACAGATACAGTCATAATTCAGTTATAATTTTAGCTATAATTTAGATTATTTCATTATAATACCTGCCCATGGCGTGGAGGGGTCTGCCCATGGAGGGGGTTTGGAACTAGAAGATCTTTCAGTTCCTTTCCAACCCAAACCAATCATTCCATGATTTCATTGGGAAACTCAAATTTCATTGATATAGATAATTGGATAATATAGCATAATATTACAGGTATTAAATTATATTAGATTTTGGGTAATAGAATGCTACAGTCCTGCTACCTTTCTTGACTGAAATGTTGCCAAGTCTCATTATTTTATCACTAATTTTCAGATCTGTTGTTTTATCCTTAAGTCACCAAATACTGCATTAGATGACAATGTGGAAGGTTCCTCTCTTTCAAAATTAAGAATAAAAATATCCAACATTCACTGTTATAAAAACCAACCTGGAAGGACAAAAAAGGGCTTCTATAACTCCCCAATCTTTTTTTGGCTCCTCAGGGTCCTGGAATCAGCCATGAAGGTGTGGTGGGTGCCCATGTGACATTCCTCATCCTGGATGTTGGTCTTGGAATCACAAAATAAGAATTATCTCTCTCATAGATTAGTCTATCATTACTCCTGTCTCTCCAGGCCCTTGAAAAAAGTTTCTCTCCATCTTTCTCCCAGGCTGAATAAAAATGACCACGAATATTCTTCTAAAACAGCAGTATTTGAACAATACATAAATATTTCCCCTCTTCAAAGGTTTCTCCATTAACTTCAGATTGAACTGGCAGAAAGTCACTTTGGAGGGGGCTTGAAGCAACCTGGTCTAGTGTAAGGTTTCCCTGCCCATCACAAGGGTGGAATGAGAGGAGTTTTAAGGTCCCTTCCAACCCAAACCATTCTGGGATTCTCTGATTCTATAGTTTTATATATATATATAGTTAAAAAATTGAGATTTCCAGGCTAGATCTGCAGACAGAGAAAGCTTTCATTTTCTTCTTATAATGCAGACAAAGGGATGAGATAAAAATTTTTTCCCATCTTCAGAGGAAAAGAAAATGTCTCTTCTTCCTTTCATGGCTTTTTGGTACTCACTTTAAAAGCATTCATGGGAAATAAGCAACGAAGTGAAAGATTACTTAATGTATATCCATTTTATTGTAGCTTTTGAAACACATTATTGCCTCCTGAATTGTGGAGTTACAGGAAATCAGAAGAAGGAAAAAAGAAAAGGAAAAAAAAAAAAGGGGAGGGGCAGGGGGGAAACCAGATAGGAAAAGACAGTCTGTTTTAAAATACTAGGATAAGATAGATGAGAGGGCTCCAGTTATAAAGAGAATGAAAATTTTGCAGAGGTATTCCAGTCCTGTTTCCACATTTGTAGGAAAACTGTTTCTGTGTTGCCAAAACTGGGAGGGGGCTCAGCATGATGATGGAGGAGCCCTAAAGCATCAGGGAACTGGAGCTGCCCAGGCCCCAGGGGGATGCACAGGCAGTCAGTTTGCTCAAATTTGGCAATTCCTCCTGTGCCTGAGCACCCAGATCTCAGGGATGTAGAGGAGTGCTTTTTCCATGAACAGGAAAGACACAAACAAACCCAGCACTGCAAGAACAGCCCTTACCTGCCCTGCTTCTCCTAAAATCAGGGGGAAATGTGGCTGGGAGAGCTTTTGGGGCCCTCTGTGCTTAGAAAGCAGCTTAGAAAGACCTCTGCTGTGAATGGGAGCCGCACGAATATCCTGTGTATCCTGGCCAGGTGAGCTGTGCTGTGCACCCAAGGGCAGCAGGGAGGGCAGAGAGAGTCTCTGCTGCCCTGGGCAAGGATTGTTCCAGCCACAGAATCCAGAAAAGCCCTGTGCTGTGGGTGTTGGGAGAAGGAACATTAAATATGCAGCAGCGGCGGTGGCAGTGATACTCTGGGAGAATTGGGAGCATGGACTTTGCCGCCACAGCAGATGATTGCCTTGCTCTTTCAGGCAAAATAACAAAATATTTTGTCAGATAGGTTCACAGAAACATATTGGTGACTGCACACAAAGCCACAGGGTCTCTTTTAATAAACACAGAGGCTTTAATTGGCAGTTCTCAAGTACACACAGCACCAGTGGCCACTGGAGGGCTCAAACACAGCTCAGGAATTGTTATCCCGGACCCTGCTCAGCCACCAAGGAGGAGACCTAAATGCCATCACACACCTGGGAGTGAATGTTTGGGGATCTAACCTCAAGCATTGTCATTAGACAAGTCTAGGCATGAGGGGGATATTAAGTTGCCCTAAAATGTAATTTGCATATTCCTCTTTTGGTCTCCCTTTTGCTGAAGAATGTAAACTTAGAGGATTTTCTGTTCTTAATCCCCATCCCTCGTGCCTTCCCATCCCTGGAAGTGTCCCAGGCCAGTCTGGACAGGGCTTGGAGCAGCCTGGGCTAGTGGAAGGTGTCCCTGCCCATGGCAGGGGGTGGCACTGGATGGGCTTTGAGGTCCCTTCCAACCCAAACCACCCTGGGATTCCATGATTCTATGATGCCATTGTTATGCTCAGTGCTTTAGACGTAAAGCATTATTTCTTGAAAGACTTGCGATAATTTTTTTTTCCTTTATCCTAGTGTAAACCTCTTTAAGGAAAAATAAAGGCAAATATTAACACATGGCAATTCTCTCATTTTAGCACCACAGGAGAGTAAGGTGCAGTGTCCCCAGAGTCACCAGAGGAGTGTGGTTTCTGTTAAACCACATCATTACAAACTGGTATTTTATTCTTTTATTTCTTGACTGTCAGAAAATCTGGACAAACTCTGGATTTAAGAGGAAGAGGTTAATTAAGTAGATATTTAATAGTCTTGTGACACGAAGGAGATATGTCTTACCTAGCTGTTGTAAAATAATATCTCATGGATTTTTACATGAAAAGAAGTGAAAGGTCCTAACAGATTTTTCTGGGAATTGCTGTCACCTCTGGGTTATTAATCACCTCTGTAAAGCAGCACCCCAGATAACTGTTTGGATGAAGTTAAACAAGTCCATTTAGGAAGCACATTGACAGTATCAGTTAAAAATATCACCAGCTGCTGAGGCTGGTGATATCTGCAGTGCCAAACGAGGTTATATTTAACACTGGGAGCTGGAAGGGCCTTACTCAGATGGGAATCCACCATGCCAAAGAAACAGAGGAACTTAGAGTGTGAGAAGGAAGAAATTCTCCATGCTGAGTTGAAATTTTGAATAGAAAATTTGAAATATAGAAATACAATATCAGCTAAGGGGGAGAAGACAATTCTTCTTCTCTTTTTGTTTTTCTTTTTGTTTTTCTTTTTCTTTTTCTTTTTCTTTTTCTTTTTCTTTTTCTTTTTCTTTTTCTTTTTCTTTTTCTTTTAATTTTTAATTTCTCTTTTCTTTTTCTTTTCTTTTCCATTTTTCTTTTTCCCCATTACCTTCCTTTTCTCCTTGCTGTTCCCTTTCCTTTTCCCCTCACCCTTCCCCTTGCCTCTCCCCTTTCCCATCCTGATCATGAATTTAATCAACAATTATTAGTCATTTTTATTCATTCACTTGTTTAATTATGCTCTTATGTATAAAATAGAAATCTGCATCCATACATATATAATAAAAATATTTTATGGTTTTGAGTATTTGCAACCTTTAAACATAAATATATAGAGAAAGAGATGTTCTGGGAGGTTCTGGAAGTCCTTCAGAGCTCTGGAAGGTGTCAGTCAGTCCCAGGGAGTTTTGGGAGTTTTTAGGCACAGCCATGGCCAATAGCAGGGCTGGGACAAGGCTCCCTTGGGCTCATTGTGTTCCTCTGTCTGTTTAATTTCCAAGTTATTAAACACTGGGATTATTCTTCTCCTCAGCTCTTTATTTGTGCCTGCAGCCAACAGTGAAAGTCAGAAAAAATTAATCAAAAGAGATGTTTAACTGACTTCTTTAGTCCTTTTTCCAATGAGAAATTAATTGGGCAGACACTTCTTTAAAGAGCAAGATCAAAGATGCTGAGTGCTGCAATCATGAAATCCATTCAATAACGCAATTGATAAAGAGCCAAGATATTTCTTGCCATACCAACCACACACTCACACCTCCCCAGAGAGACAAACAGGAAAAAACAAAAACAAACACACATATGAGTCAAAAAAAACAAAAAAAGAGAAAAAAAAAAAAGAGAGAAAAAACCCCCAACCTGATCCAGAATGTGGAGATACAAAATATTGCAAAGGATTCATCTGATAGGAATCTTTCTAAAAAGAAATGAAACCATCCATGCCAAAATGTGAACTGTTCAAAAATAATAATACACTGTCAGGGAAGGAAAAATAGAAAAGGTTTTTGGGTTTTTTGGAGCTTATTTAGATGTCCATTAGTAATTGCACGGGTATGGAAAAATATAAGCGTGCTCCATCCTAAGTGGGAAGAGAATGGGCCCAAAAGTGCTGAAAATATGAGGATACAGTGGCATAGCTGATAGAATAATACAGGAAATATAAAAGATTTAAAAGGGCTTAGGATGAATAGTTGGTTCGATCAGTGGGAGGCAGTTCCTTGCTCTCCAAAATACAAATGTATATTTTATGCCCATTTGCCACCAAACAAATCCTTTATTTATAAAATTAGAGCTGTCTTTCATTTGCTTGGAGATGACGACACACAACCTTTTTGTGCATCTATCTCAAATGAAAAACAGGGGTTAAAGCCATGGCATCTATGAAAATTAAAGTCAATCAAATTTAATCATTAAATCTATGAAAAAAAAGTATTTTCAAAATGTGCCTCAGAAAACCATTAATAATATGCTAAGAGTTTCTGGTTCTGGGTAAAAGTATATTTGAAATTATTATTTGGTTAAAATTACAATAAGATTAATATCAATAATACCTATGTTTTGCTGGTTATATATCATGAAGTTCCTGATTAATACAGTTTTCCACAAATAGCTTCTTTTCCTAGAGAAAAAAAAACAAATAAACAAACAAAAAAATTTGGTAATTTCTTGTTTCACTTCCAAATGTGAATTGTATCATTTGCTCCATGATGTGGATTGGAAATCTTGTCTGGCAGTGCATTACTAAATCAAAGTTGATTCATAATTAAAACAAGTATTAACAACTGCTGCCACATAACTCAGCCTATTACATTCCTTCCCTGAAAGAAAATAAAAGTCATGTCATGCATTGTTTATTCTTGAAAGGGAAAAATTTATTACACTCACAGTCTTCCCTTGTAATAGCTTTTAGAGCAAATAACTTTATTTTCATCTCATTTTTGTAGTGGAAACTGAAGTTCCATATGCATTTTCAGTGACAGCAATATAAAATATCCTGAGGTATTTTTCCAATCCTGTTTTGTGGTGCAGTTCTGATGGAGTTTAAATGCATGGGCCAGGTTTTTCCAAGTTTAGAATCAATGTAAAGAGGATAAATAAAGTACCAAGATTCTATAAAAAAAAAAAATTATATGGGCTTAAACAATTATCCTTGCTTATAATATGAGAGCTGAAATAGTTAGAAAAGAATTTGAGAGTTAAAATAGTCAGAAAATAATGTTTTTAATTACCACAAGCTGAGCTTTGTACCCTTATCTGGCTAGTAGGAAATTTTTTTTTATTACATCAATTATACAAATGCATCACATTAAAAATATACTTGTGCTCTCCTCCAAAACATTTGGATACATTTCCCTTTTTTTGTAACCTACAAAGATTATTCAGGGTATTTAATCTTGTTGATTTTACCTCATTGTTTTAAAATACAGTTTAAATGCATAGTCTATGAATAATTTTTCAGGTCTGTGGTTCCCAGTTTTTGATTATGCTTCTGGGAATATGAAGAAATCATGAAATCACAGAATATCCTGAGCTGGAAGGAACCCACGGGGATGATGGAGTGCAATTCCTGGTCCTGCACAGGACACCCCATCAATCCCACCTTGTACAGAAGAATTATCTCAATTTTGCATAGAATTCATTTCCACATAAATCAATCCATTTGAAATTCCAAGATAAGAAATCTGCTGGCAGGGGATGAGGAAAAAGTCTATTTCTGAATGGAATATCTACTGAACTGTGGATACATTAAACCTCACCAAAGCACAAGCTTTTGTATCCCTGGTCATTTTGAACTTAAGTTCTCATTAGAAGAACTCAGCTTTGTTTCTTATAATTTTGTAGTTGAGTTAGGTTTTAAAGAATCATATTTAACATATAATTAATATATTTAATAGATATTACCTTTATCATCCTTCTCTTTGTTGAGAACATTAATATTTTCATGAAATATGTCTGTATGAGCTCCCAAAGGCAGTTCTGGTGTTGCTCTTCAGAAATATGACTTTAAAATGCAGAGGCACCACTGAAGTACAGAATGAGAGCTTTAAAAACTGTCAGCCTAAAAGGATGGAAGATGGAATGTGCTTTTCCCTGAGTTAAATCCTCATCAGCTTCTACCTGGATAAACAGCAGCCAAGTTAAAGAGAACAGCACTTACTAGAACATCTTGTGCTTAAGCTCAGTGAGAACCATCCTGACCTTTATCCTCTCATAATATGCTCTCCTTTAATTGAAAAGAGGGAAAAAAGTAGTCAGCACAGCAATTTCTCCTGGTTAGAAAATCTCTAACTGCGAATTCTTATCCTGATGTTATCTCCTCTTTGAAATCATAGGAAAATATGTGCAGGAGGTGCTGGATTTGAAATGGATTGTTTGAAAGGCATAGCAGTCATCTTGAATCCAGGAAAATTCAAAGAGCCAAACAAATCAGGATTAGAGGAGAAGCAGGGGTAAAATCCATATGTGTAGCAGCATGTGGGTATTGCTGAAGGAGTAGGAAGCTATAAAGGCATGAAAAAACCATAATTATGTCTCTTCTAGACAGCAGCTTTAGAGGATTTAGGTCTTTCCATTCTGTTGGCCTCGTAGCAGCTCCATGGAGCTGGTACTAATGGAAAAGTGGGAGGGAAAGCAGTGGTTAAATGACAGAAATCCAAATTAAATTTGTGTACAAGACTTTGGTGGAACACTTTTTATCACATTTCATTGGACTTCACCATTTAGATGATTCCCCCCCAGTCATTCACACATCATCACCTGAATCACATCATAACTCCATTGAGCTCCTGAAATGGGAAGCTGCTGCATTCCTTCTTTTCTGAGTTCCATATTCCCACTGGCTTTCTCTTTCCCACTATGAGCCGGTAACTCTGACTGTGATTCCTGTGTGATCAGCAGGCTGAGGTTTGTTCTACAAGTTGCCATGACTGACCAAATGTGCTGCTGGGTGAGAATAATCCACAGCCTGTGTTCTTGCCATTCCTCTTGGGAATGAAGCTCAATCTCTTCAGGCAAGTGAAGATAGGAACAGAATTTCCAGGGAAGCCACAGCAAATAACTGAGATGGCTTCAGTGTCTGAATTTCCTTCAGTCCCTTTAAACAAGACCAAGCTTTTTCAGTCTTTGAAAAAACAGAGTCCAAACTCCAGGTTTCAGATCCCAAGCTAGTGTTTTTTTGGAATTTGAAGCAGAACAGTCCACACATTTTATGTTGTTGCAGATCCAGCAGGAACATGGCATTCACAATCATGGATATGAAATGAACAGAGAAAAGAATTAGGAAAGATGCCAGAGTGAGGCCCTGGCACAGGGTGCCCAGAGAAGCTGTGGCTGCCCCTGGATCCCTGGAAGTGTCCAAGGCCAGGTTGGATGGGGCTTGGAGGAGCCTGGGCTAGTGGAAGGTGTCCCTGCCCATGGCAGGGGGTGGCACTGGATGGGCTTTAAGGTTCCTCCCAACCCAAAACATCCTGGGATTCATTATTCCATCCTTGCTTTAAAATAAAGCATTTTAAAAAATAGAAACAACTCATGGTGCTGTTATTATAAAATAAGTGAAAGTACAAGGATGCACATCATTTATCATCCATTATTTAAAAAAGATCCACTTACAATATTAATTTATCTAAGAAAACACCATCAGAAACCGTTTAACACAAATTCTCAGAAGAAAGCCTCATGCTTTTGTTAACATGTGCAGAGACACTCAGAACATCATCCTCCCTCAGAACAGGTCAGTCCTCAGGACCAGTTTGCCATTCTCAAGTAAATCAAACTTTTAAAGAGCTTTGATGTCCTCCTTTCTTCATATTAGCAGAGCTCTCCTCTCCAAAGCAGTTGTCCTTTCACCCTCCCCTGCCTTTGATACTGGACCAGTAAAAGTTGAGAAGAGGATCTATCTGAATTTATCTTTTCTTGTTACATTTGCAGTGAACTTTCTCTGCTAGGTAAAAGAACACTGGAAGTGATCCAGAGATCCAAAGACTCCATGGAGATGAAGAAGAAGCACATGGAAAGCAGTGGATTGTAGGGAGGACTGAGTGTGAGGTGAATGACATCCTGAGGGAGCAAAATGACCTCCTGCTCTCCACCCTCCTCCTGCCTCCATCAGCCACTCAGGACATGCAGGACTGGAGAGGGAAGGGATAAAACAAATCTCTCCAAAGCAGTGAGCACTGCCAGAGCCCAGAAATGACACAGCTCAGACATCATCTATCTCGTACTAAAATCCTAAAATATAAAAGTAATCTGACTTCAGGTTTGTATTTCTTCTCCAATTCTTCTTACGTGCTGAATTATTCCTTTATTAACATGACAAAGAATGTTGGGTGAGGAGAACTAATTTTCATTTCTAAATTTCCAGGAGGGACATTGCCACGCCCCATGGGAATATAATACACATTTTCTTGTCTTAAATGAGTTCTCTGATAAAAGAAAAACACCACCAGAATCAATCTTATACAGCAAATTAAAATAACGACACTGAGAAAATAAAATCCATAAATTAAGAACGAGAGGAAAGGTGCTGAGTTACAGATTTGGAGCAAATTTTGTAGGCTCTGATCGAGTTTCCATTCAGCCAATTCAGCCTTCTGTAAAAGGTGTTATCTTAATAACTATGGATCACTTTCTACATGACAGATACATTTTCAAAATCTATTAAACCTTCTCTCCACTAACGAACTTTTTTTTTTTGCCTAAAGGAAAAAGGAAATGAGCAAAATACAGCCTTTTCTCTAGTAATACAAAATTAAGCTTTAATGGGCAAAATGTTATTCTAATAACCATCTATGAAATGAGGTAATATGCGTTTAGGTTTCAGTTTCATGAAGGCTTTGATGATTGAATTAAATATAAAAATTAATATAATTGCAACATATTTCTATTTATTAGTTGAAACGTGTGCAGCACCAGCAGCAATGAAGTATTTTTAAGACAGAGAAAAAAAAAATAAATAATGGAAGATAAACCACTCTCCCATGAAATCCCTAGAATTTTAGTTAAGTTGTAATTACCTCTAAAAACACTTATATTGAGTATAATTTTGAATTACTCTGTATCACATGCTTTGACGACAATTCTGATTCTCTGTGAGGTAGTGCAACTTAGGGTTTTTACCTCTTCTTTTCAACATCAAGTATCAGCAAGTCCTAAATTTTCCCCCAGTTAAACTGTTTCTAAAGAATTATATGTATCTCAAAATATTCCAGTTAAAGACAGAGGAAAAAAAACATCCATGAATTCCTTGCCAAAGGAAGATATTATTTGGCAGTCGTCTGTTAAAAAATAAATTTAAATCATCTGGATTTTAGGAAGGAAATTGATATCGTTGGGATCTAATCAACCTGATGGGGGAAGGTGTCCCTGCCCATGGCAGGGGTGGAACTGGATGGACTTTAAGGTCCCTTCCAACCCAAATCATCCTGTGATACTGGGGTTTTATGACTCTAAAATAATTTTACTCCAATTAAAGTAAAAAATTGTCTTCTTAGATGCTTTATTATTAAAGATTATGCATTAAATGTGCTGCATCAAGAATGCTTGAAAGTGAGAAAATTGTGTGTGCACCTGTCTGCAAAAAATAGAATAAACTCAGAGGGGAGTGAGTATTTCCCTTAAACACCAGCATTTTCAGGGCTCTTGTTTTACAATCTGCTGTAATATGGAATTTTCAAACTAGTAGGAGAAAGTCTCTGAATCTGTCTATGAACTAAAATATTGTTGGGACCACTGACTGTGTTTTTTAGGCTGCAAATTTAGGCTGCAACTCTGAAGTTAATGACATTAGAAGTCCTTCCCTGTCAAAAAGTTGGTATAAATGGTACCACTCTGGAGGCCTCCCAGAAGAGGTAATTTTATTGGCTATTCTCCTAAATTTGTGTGGGGAATTCCCAGAGAGTACAACCCTGAGATCATAATCTCCAGAGAAAGTTAAACATGTGAATTTCCTGTTTCTCTTGGGTGCCATTGATACTGATGTAGGTTGGTTACCTAAATAATGTTAAATTGTGTCCTTTAAGCAGGTCCTACCCAATTCTGTTCTTCTAGTTTCTCTGACAAACACTGAAGATTTATTATTAAATAATTAATAATAAATTATTAATTTGCTACTGCAGATTCAGCAAATCCAGAAGCAGAGAGAGAGTGGCCATTAAAGCCATGTGACAATTTTAGTTGTCTTTGTAAAATTAGGAATTGTGGGGTTTAATTGTGCTTTGCTTGCCAGGCTTGGTAAAAAGTCCTGTTTGCTTGTTAATGTTTTATTTTAACCTTGGTTACCAGTTAAGAGGTAGCCCCTATTTCTTGTGAAGAAAAATACAGAGCTTTTCAGTCTCTTGTTTTGCTAAAATAGGTCTTCAGATGTCTAAAATGCCATGGTAAGCAAGCCTGAAGTGCTTAATAAAATCAAAATCTCAGGTAAAAACCAGAAAGTGGATTTAAGGCTCAACTTTAAAAATTCATTTGAGTATTGAATGTATTATTCTGGAGGTAAAGATTTACATATAGTGCAGGAAACAACATGATTACTTTGTCAAATATTTCCCATTGTTATCAAAACCAAGGAGTATTTCAGTGTTCAGCCCATAAGAGGGTGAAGGAAATGATTCTTCTCTGGTCTACACTTGCTGAGAAAGACAATGTCCTTTAATGTTTTAGCCACAAAATTCCCTCTCTAGATGATGCTTGTAAACCCTGGAGATTATCCAAAAGAAATGGCTGAGCAGTCACAAACAGATTTGAAATCTTTAAATCTGTGTCAAATCCTGTTCTTTGGAGGATTTCAGGACTGATATTTTTCCCAGCTCTTCTGAGGAATTTGCCTGACACCATCTCTTCTGGACTCAACTCAGTTTTTTCTCTGCCTGTTATAAAACAGAGGGACTTTGTCTAGTTTTTAAGCAACTGCTGGAGATCAGACCTAGCAAATCTTCTGGGGCAGAAAAAAGAATAAATTATGACAACAATTTTAAAAGAGTATCTTTGGTCCAGATTACAAGATTTTATCCTAGGATAAAGGGGCTACAAGGACCAAGCCCTTAAAATTGGTTAAATTTAGTGGTTATTTTCAGACACCTCACCTCTTCCACATCCACATTTCAGTTACCTAGAGACAAGGCTGGCCTGTTAACAGAGCACAAAACCTAATTTCTGCACAATTAACCAGGCTAAGATGGAGATGATCTTCCTTGAATCTATGTCCTCCTACAAAGCTATTCTCAACAACATTCCTGTATATCGCCTTGTCCTCATGTCCTGGGACAGAAATAATTTGACAGCTGGTTCTTCAAGTTGTGCTGAATAAGTACAAACAACATGCAGCAGAAAATGTTCCTGTAAAGATGTGCAGAAATGTGAGGATGTAACCCAGACAGAGCCCAGAGAAGCAGGGGTTCAGGATCTTTAAATCCAGTACAAAGCCTACTTTAACCAGCTATTATATCATCTCCGTGAAAAAACTGGATTAGCAAAGCTGTTAAGGGTTGCTGCCACACAAGCAAGAGGTGCAGGAAGGAGCAGTGATATCTTCAGGTAGATGCTTTGCTAAATTCCTGGTATCTAAGGGAAAAGATGTTAATTAAACTTTAAATTAGGACAATCATGTTGTATTGAGTAAATAGATATAACAGGGCAGATAGGAGATCTGGTTTGAGGAGGCATTAGCAATTCCCAATTATCTGCAGTTCAACCCCACAGCCTTGGCATCATGAAAAATCCCATTGCACTGCCTAATCTCCACACATCAGTAGGCAAATAGCAGTAAAATCATATTTCAGGTGGAGATATTTGAAAATGTATTCCAAAATTTAGGTGTTGGTGATGTGGTTTGATGGAGTGGTTAACAGATAGTATGCTTAAAAGTTTTTCTCATGCCTAGAAGTACTTTAAATGGAATTTTTAACTTTTTAATTGATTTTTTAAGATTGAAATAAAATCTCAATGTGAAGATGTGCATGAAATTATCATGAGAAATTGTATAATATACTGAAAAGTGTAACTAGAAAGGAATTTGCTTATTTATTTAATTTACTTTGATTTTATAAAGCATTTCATAAATATAATATATTAGGCTTTGTTCAAAAACATTTGCAAGCTGATTTTCCCGAAGATTTATAGTGCTCTACTCCTCTAGTATTCAGTGATTGTGATGGAAAGCAGAATAAACACAGAATAAATACATTCTAAGTTATTCTGTCACTTAGGAGGGTTTCCTCCCCTTCACCTGTGAAAAATTAAAAACTGACTCAGTTCTATTTTAAAACAGAAATGTCATATATCAGGTGTGTGCAGTCATAGAGAAAGCACAGCATAGAATCAAAAAATCATGGAATGGTTTGGGCTAGAAAGGACTTTAAAGCCCATCCAGTGCCCCCCCTGCCATGGACAGGGACACCTTCCACTAGCCCAGGCTGCTCCAAGCCACATCCATGAAAATAAAAATATTTCTTTAAGGAATTACCCTCTCCTGAGTGATTATGAAGAGTCGATCTTGCATCGGAAGTAGCTGCAATTAAATTATTTTAAAATATTAAAACTTTCATATTAAAAAAAAAAACTAGAAAGACTACTAAGATTTTGTTTGTGGGAATTTTAATCTTTTATGCATCAAATCAAATTTGTTACTGCCACAAGAAGAAATACAGGTGCTTTATTGCATTCATTAGAGTATTAAGGTGGGTAAGACTGATAACCAGCCAAAGAAAATTCTGTGAGTGCTGCTGATAACTGAACCTGGCAATAGCTCACAGTTGTCGTGGAAGAACAGGATTTCCATGATTTAAGGCTGTAATAAATAAAATCCTGCCCTAACAGCTATGCCAGGATTAACAAAGAATCATGGAATGGACAGGGCTGGAAGAGCCCTCAAAATCATCTCATTCCCACCCCCTGCCATGGGCAGGGACACCTTCCACTGTCCAGGGTGCCCCAAGCCCTGTCCAGCCTGGCCTTGGACACTTCCAGGGATCCAGGGGCAGCCACAGCTTCTCTGGGCACCCTGTGCCAGGGCCTCCCCACCCTCACAGGGAGGAATTCCTTCCTAACAGTCCATCTAACCTGCAACAGACACCCCAAAACATGTGAGAATGGGCAGATTCCAGTGCTAGTCCTTTAAGAAATTTGGGATTTCTTGGCCAAGACTCATTTATATACTCACACAAGGATGCTGTGTTTATACTTCTAAATAGGTTCAATTTTGCTGGAATAAACTGAAGAGGCCAGATTGGCCATGACATGTCAAACCTTGCTGAAAACAAGTCTTCAAAGAGTCTTTTGTCACTGGACAGCTCTTAAGGCTCTCTCAAGATCCTTCCTTCTAGTGCAAGGTGTCCCTGGAATGAGATCAGCTTTGCAGTCCTTTCCAACTCAAAATATTCTGAGATTGTCTGACCATGCTGGTGGGTTTTACTCCCAGCTAACCAGGGAAAACATCCTTGTCAGATGAGCACAAAATGTCTCTATCAGAAATGAATCTGTTGATGCAAAAGCCATATTTTTGCCGACCCTCAAAGTTGGCATTTTAGAAGAATTGATACAATAGAATAGTTTTCCTTATCATTTGATTTATTGTTGTTACTTCTGGGAAACTTGACTTCCAGTGGGAGGATTCTGGGCTTTTCCTCTGCTCCCTCAGCATCCTATGGATGTTGAGCAGTCAGGAATCAGTGACTGTGCTAATGCAAATATTGATTTGTGTTGTAAACTCTGTGTCCATGAGGGATTTATTTCCAGGTGCCATTCCACAGGGCCTGCTGTGCATTGCTCTGTCTGTCCCGAGCATCACTCAAAGGACATTTTCTAGAGAAGTTTTATGGCATGATTGAAACCCTCCCAGCTTCCTAAAACAGAACCAAGGACATGGCTTGCAATGCTGTGCTCCTTAAGGTCAGGTTTGTGAATCGGACAAGGGTTAAATTGACTTTTTGGAGCTCTTCCAGCACAATCTGCTATTTTCTGCCTTCTGCGTGACACAGCAGGTGGCAAGGCTTGGGTTCACCTTTTGTATCACATCTTCTAAGTGTGGAAGGAGCTTTATTTTTAACTGTGTCAGCTGCACAGCCAAATCAGTAACTCACTGGGACACATCAGACTCAAACACACAGGATTTCTTCCTCAGATGCCTTGATTATACTTGTGTTTATACACATGTGCAGAAATTTCTGCCTCATGTTCCTAGAAGTGACCAATCAGAGCTGAATCTTCAAAAGAAATCAATCTTGTTTCTCCCCAGAAAAAACTGCAGCAAGCAAAATCTTGACTCTCCAATAGTCGCCACAGGAAAAAGACCATTTTTGGCCTAGAAATGCTGAAATTCAGCTTGAGTTGCTCGATCTGTTTCTGATAGGAGCTGAGATTTGATTTCATGGGATTCAAGATTAATCCCTCCTTATAACCATTTTATAAAGTCTCAGAAGGTTTAAGTGGTTTAAGTATTGTGCTTCTTTATTTTGCCCTATATAAATCACAATTATTTTCTTAAAAAATATAGTGTGTATAGATATGTTTAACTGCTCCAGCCAGAGAAAGGCAGCTTTGAACTTGCTTCATTCTCCACAGACTAATGCAGAGAGAGGGAATAAAAAGAACTCTGGCATAATGCATGTGACACCAGCAACTAAAGTTCAGAGTAAAGGGTTTGAAACCATTATCTATTCCATACATTTTGTGGTTAAAACCATATTAGTGTCACACTTCAACATATAGCTCCAAAAAAAAAGAAAGAACAGGCTCCTCTGTGAATTTTACCGCAGGTAAATGAGTAAAAATGATGTTTAGGGAGATGAGTATTGCTTAGGTTTTGATCCTCATTATAAATGTTAATTTTGTAAGTGTTTGAAAAAGTCAATCAAAGCATTTCTGTTAAAATTTAAGCACAGAGGGAGTATTTACACATCTGCAGGAGAAATGGGAGAAGTTAAACACCAACTATGTTGTTATTCAGGAGCTTTATAGTTTATAATATTTCTAGAGACCAGCTCCTCTCTTCTTGATGTCTGTTTTCTTTGCTTGTGACATCAAAGTCCTTCATCATTCCCAAAACAGTTTATCCTCTGAGAGCAGTAAAACCATGGAAAAAACATGAAATCAAGTCTCTTCAGGGATAATCTCCTCAGGAAAGCTTTTCATGTGACACTTCTGCCACTTTAGAGACATCAGGGACAGCTGCTGGGGGTCTTTGCTCTTTTGCTTTGCTGTATGAGTTCAATGGACTGTGAAAACAAGGTGATCTCTCCTAAAACATTAATTTTCTTTATGAAGCAGGAGCAACCAAGTGAGTCTTCGTCCTGCCACCATGAATTTCTCAAGCAACCTTCCTGTCACCTGACAAAGAGGAACTTTGCCAAATGCTTGGACACCTCATGGACTGCACTTATGGGCCCCATGGAAAAAAATACAGCGAAGCACCACTGAATTTTCTGGAATCCTCAAGGTCTTTAAAGATCATTATTCACTGAAAAACTTACCCAAATATTCTCAACTTATGGTCATGTCATATTCTCATGCCACTTTTAAAGGTACTAATTACAGGCTCTCATTTATTACACAGAATATGTATTTTTTTTACAGGATGAAGGATGTTCCAGGAAGTGAAGAGATGTAAAGAGGGTGAGACCAGGAGGCAATTCATGTAAATGCACTGCTTGATCTTTCTCCATGGAAAATAGAGAAACAAAAGAAGTTAGATAAGATTTTATCAGTTAAAATAATCAGATTTTACACTCAGTATTAACCAAGACAATGGATAGTTAATAAATGGTCTCATATTAAATCTATATTTGGAGTCTTACTGAAATAAGCTCATTTCTCTACAAATACAAGAACTGCCACTGCTCTGTGTTTAAATCTGTCTGATCTACCAAAATAAATCCATTTCCAACCAGTCAAGCAAGATGAATCCCTGTGTAGTAATCCATTCAAGCATGCAGATAACATCCATTATTTGATAGCAGCTTCTGGAACATTTGCTCCCAAAAGAAGGCATGCACTGACAAGATAAATAAAGTACAAACTCACCAGTTTTAATTCACTAAAACCCCCCCATGTTTTCAGGAAAGTGCTAATTTTCCCAAAGGTGAAAAAAATAAGGCTTCACCTTGTATTAGAAAAGTTTCACCTCGTATTACAGTTGGGTATAAAGAGACAAGAATGTGAAATCCGACAAATAACCTCCAAAGTCAGTTCTTCAATCTAAATCACACAATTTTGGATCTTAATTTGGCCTGCAGGTGATTGTTGGTTTCTTAAATCTCTTGCATTTGCTGTTGACCGGGAACCACAGGATATTAAATGCTACAGTATCAACCACAGGAATTAATTGTTATATTCCTGAAAAGTGAGTGCCCTGTGCCAGGGAATGATTAGCACAGAGGCCTCTGGAAACTTTCCTGTCTGGACCTATCACCCACAAATTGTTATCAATTTGTTATTGATATTTGTTATTGATATTTGATATTGATATTTTTATCAATCAGCACACCCTGTAAACACGTCCCACAGGACCAGGGATTTATGACAACCTGGTGGATTTTAAAACCGTGTCTCTGGTGCTACAAATGCTTGTAAATATTCTAATTACTAAACTATTAATGAGATATGCCAGTCTGTGGCTTATCAGCATATGCAGTGAGATAAAGATGATTATCTGTGAGTGCTGCCACCAGCTGCCAGTGACAAATAGGATAGTAATGGGGGTTTGAGTGTCACGTTCCTCCCCAAACACCTCCTTTAGATTGAACAACACGAGTCCTTTTTGTCAATAGCTCCACCACATCTTCATTCAATGAGTCACTTTTGTGCCCTCACGTCTGCTGGAGGAGTTTTGGAGAAGCAAAGGGAAAACATGTAATGATTTCAAGGTGCAGAAGATGAATAGTTTTGTCATTATTTATTGATTGAACACATATCTATGAACTGTTCAAATGTTAATTTCATTACTATGAAATTAGGAAAAGCTCAGCAAACATCCATTTTAAGATGCTGGTGTAGAAAATGCCAATATGTGCAAAAAATGACTTATATCCTGTATCTTTTTAAATTTTTATGGGTGTACAAGGGGATAAGGGATCTATGTCTTCAGTTCACCTCTTTTCCTTGGTACAATATAATATAATGTATGATATATGTAATATATCTACTGTCTGAGGAGCAAATTTATTAAGCGAAACACATGCTGACTCCAGGTGGTAAAGAATCTTTCACAAAACTTAAGCATTGCAAAAGAACAAGTAAAATAAAATTTCAAAAATAAAATAAAATAAAATAAAATTAAAATAAAATAAAATAACATGGTTCTTTGTCAGTAATGAGCTTAGCTTTACAGACGAAGTTACCCCACCCCCAAATGCGTAAAAATATAACATAAGTAAAAAAAAAAACAACAACGTACAACACATTTGCTACTTTGTTTATTTTACTACTTTATTTACTTTGAAAGCTGTTTGAAAATACAATCTGCAGAGGCCTGACTTCCAATATTTCTTTCTTTTTTTTATCCCTTCCGGAATGATTGCAGACAGCTGACTTTGGAGTCAGACACACAGAAGCCAATTCCAATAAAACACAAATTCAACTTCAATATAAGAATATAAATTTTTAAAAAATGAAAATCCTTCTCCTGAGGGCCAGGGTTTCAGAGTGTCTCTGGGGTGGCCCTCATGTCCCAGGTCACTGGGTCACCAGTCCAAAGTTGTGGATTGAGGCCCAGGGAGAAGCAATGGGATTATCCCAGGACAATGTCCCAAAATATCTGGTCTTTTCCAAGAAGAGGCTCCTTCACCCCTTTTGGGCAATGCTGCTTTTCCCAGCTCAGACCCAGCTGTGGCTTCAGCTGAGGCAGCACTCAGGAAGCAAAACTCCCAAGGGAGAGAAATTCCTTGTGTCCATGCAATGAGAGTGCAAAGCCCTGAGGTTTGTGGTTGGTGGCCTTGGTCTAGAGTGCTGTGAGAACTTCCCAGTGCTCAAGGACCATCCGTATAAACTCTCCTGCCTTGAATTCTGGGAGCAAGAAATCACTGCAAAACATGAGCCCTTGATGCCAGCCAAGAGTGGAAAGTGAAGTTCTCCATAGGGGAGCAATGAGAGGATTCCTGAAAAGGCTTTCCAATGTACTTGAGAAGGAAACCTCTCTACAATTAATATCTCATTCCTCCCAAGAAAGACATTGAGGGGTAAATGTGACATGGAGAGGCAAAGCCACCCAACCCATTCCATTTTTGTGGAGGAAGACTGAAGAGTAAACACTAGGACAGAGACAACAACAACCAAAAAATGTATTTCTTCTTTTCTATAGGAAGGTTTTTTATATTATGATTTTCATTATGTTAGTAATGAGAATTTTCTGTACTGATAGGATCATTTGGACTATTAAAACATTTAGACTATTAAAGCATTATAAGACTGTTAAAACATTAACCAGAATAACCATAAATTTTTCACATTGAAGTGTATGTCTGCTATGTTCCTTCTGCCTGTAACAAGCTTTTCAAGCTTTTTAAGGTTTTATTTCACCATGAGCTTGAGAGGAAATAACAAAGCTGCTGCTATCAAAGTTTCTGTCTGTGTAAGACACAGTCTTTCCCAAGGATTAGGAACCATGTGGGTCTTTGAAGGTCCAGTCAGTCACCACAGACCAAAGCCACAGCAGATCTGCAGAGGAACATCGAGTCTGAATCCTCTCTGATGTCTCCTGTCAGTGCTGCTGCTCTCTCAAGTGATGTTACTTGGAAAGCTGGGACAAAGCCCAGATCAGAGTCATCTGTATGATTGCAGAAAAAAATCTGGGGATCAGAGATAGACTGCTGGATTCCATTCCTAATAGATAGAAAAGCTGTGATATTTCAGTGTAGCACTTCTGATTCCAAGTCAGATTTTATTTCTGATCTAGCCAGCTCAGAGTGAAATGCAACTCCCCTAAAGCATTTGCCAAAAACATTGGTGAGTGACTAAGATCGTCACAGTGTTAAATCTGGCATAAATATCTCCACAAAATTCTGTTGTGCCTCACTGTTTTTTACTAGAGAGAAGAGTTAGAAAAGTACCAAAATCTCTGTAAGGTGTTTCAGTATTGAGTGTAGGAGAGACAAGGCCAGTGGTGAGAAACTGCAGGAAGCGCTGGTGATTCTGAACATCTTGTCAGGATTAAACTGAATTTAGACATATGTACAGCAACACTCAGAGAAGGAAAAAGCTTCATTTTCACACACAGGACAAGTTAGGGAAAAAAATTAGAGACATGGCCTTTGGGCTGGATTGGTCAGCTCACACATTTCCATTTTTATGAACCAATTTGATGTTTTACCATTGTCACTTCCATTGGTGTGACATCAGACTTGTCTCTGTGAAGAGCTGACACTGCCCAGTGCTTTACACAGCACTGTGGCTGGCATCTTTGCATGTCCCCACAGATGGGTCAAAAACCTCCAGAAACCCCATTTCAAGCTTAATTTGCTATGACTGCTCCTTGCTGCAAGGAGCCTCACATTGCCACATGCTGCTGTCATCTCCTGGGGAGCTGACACCCAGCCAGTCTCAGGCTGGCAGCTCGAAATTCAGTGATCATCACCACAAATTTTTGAATTTCATTGAGAGAGCTTTGGAATAAAATGTCTGCTTCACATAGATGATGAGATCGGGAATACCATGATTATTTTTCTAAAACAATGCTCTTTCATGACAAACTATTTGGTTCTATTAAGTTCACAGAAGCCTGAAATTAAACACTGAAAAAGCTGAGGAAAAACAACAACCAAAAACTCAGACACCTGAACGCTCTTTCAGCTTTGGAAGAGTTTTGAGACCAAGGTTATCTCATCTGAATTATTTTCCTGCTATTAATTATAAAGATCTCTGCCTTAAAGTACTCTCTGAGCCTTCATAATTTTATGCAGCTGTGATATTATTTTATCAAGAATAAGGATTAAAATACCATAAAACTACCAGATAAAAATACATCCAATCATCATCATGCAAAAAGGCAATTTCACAAAGATATTGTCCATAGAAATGTACCTTTTATTTACCTTTTATTTACCTTACAAACTTAAATTCTTGTTTTTAATCAGAAAATTATTTTTTTTATGTGTCCCTGGATCCCTGGAAGTGTCCAAGGCCAGGTTGGATGGGGCTTGGAGCAGCCTGGGCTAGTGGAAGGTGTCCCTGCCTGTGGCAGGGGATGGGATTGGATGGGCTTTGAGATCACTCCCAACCCAAACCATTCTGGAATTCTGAAACAGCCATACTCAGTGGGAGAGGGGAGATAAGAAGTAGGGTACAAAGAGATTGTCACAATGATAAGGCCTATATGACAATCGGGACTAAGGAAACCTGCTCAGGATATTCCAAAGAAAGTGAAGATAAAATAAAATAAAATAAAATAAAATAAAATAAAATAAAATAAAATAAAATAAAATAAAATAAAATAAAATAAAAATAAAAATAACACCAGGACTATGGTTTACAAACTAAGGGAATCTGTATCTCAAACACACTGGAAGACAAAGCTCAAAATGCTTTGTTGTATTTGTCATTTAATAGGCAAGTTCACCCTGCTTGGGAAGGAAGCACTCACAGTGTCAAGGAAATGATGGGGTTCTTTAATTTCCTTTGCCTGTCCATCTGGAGATAACAGGATTTTCCACTGAAGTCAAGACTGTGAATTTGTACTGGATAAAGATACACTCCTTTTTAAAGCTTCTTGTGCACAATCTTCTATTTTCCCACTTTTCTAGCATATATAAACTAAATGGTTTGGTTAAAATACACAAATTTAGATGAACAGATCAGACTTTTGTGCATGTCTCATCAAAGTTCTTTGTTGTTTGTTCCCAAGCTTTTAGACAGAAAAAATTGCTCACCTTCCCTGAATGCTCAACCACCTGAATGCTTCAAAATAATTTTTGATTTACAGGACATCAGAAGTCTTCAAGCATTTCAAGTCTGAACATGACAATAGATTTCAGAACTCTGTTTTCCAGCCAGGCTCTGACAAGGCATCTTGACAGGAACAGAGAGAATGAAGAAAACCCCAGAAATATGGTATTAATACATCAGAATTCTGCTTTGTTGTGTACAAATCCCTCCCTAGATTGGACTTTAAAATGTGCCTACTCTGTGCTGCAATAAATAAATGTATATACATGTGTCACTGGGGAATTAAACACAACACAGAAAGGGGTTTTCTGACATGTTTCTATATCTAATGGGCAAACGGAAAGTTGACATTGAATAGCAAAATCTTCAGAATACATTTTCAGGATTATCCCAATTATGGAGAAAAAGAATGCTGTGATTGATTCAAGAGCTCTATTGTAGCAATATTGAAGAAAATGTGTAATGTTTTATAGAATCACAGAATAATTGAGGTTGGAAAAGGTCTTCAAGGCCATTGAGTCCAACCTGCGATCCCTCTGCAGAGCCATCCTCCCCTCCAGCAGATCCACATCCCACCCAGCTTGGTGTTACCTGTGACCTTCCTTACATGCATATGGAGTGTCCTGACATCAGAGCTACTAACACTTTAAAAATTCATGTAAAAAACAGCATTACTGCCATTTTGAAGAAGTTTATTTTTCTTTGCCATTTCTAGCTTCCAATATACCTGCAACATCCAAAAATATTTTAATTCCAGAATAAACATCACAGTGTATCATGGTAGCAGTACATAAATGTGACCAGGAATTCCCAGAAATGTTTAATGTCTTTAGCAGACATTTTTTGTCTGACCTCATGCAGTTTTGTCTATTTAACGCAGCTCAACTGACACAAATCAGAGGAGAAGTAAGATAATTTGAAGATCTGATTCAGGAGAACCTGTCATCAATCAATCTAATTCCTGAGGTGCTTTCGAGGAGAACTGTTAACAGAATGAGCAATCTCAACATTTTCTTTATGCTGGTTTTATTCTGCCCATTGATTTTGTGTCAGAGAGACACAGAGAAGACTTGCTCACGTGTAACAACGGTGTTTCTGTCAGGCACCAGTGATGGGCATAAACTTCCACAGATGAGGGGCTCAGTACATGTGGAACTGGGATCTCAATTTCAAATTACTCAAATATTTCAAGTTTGAGAGTCTGCCTGAAATTAATACACTCAGCAGACATAAATGCACAGAAGCATTTTAGGAGTTTCTTATAGAAACCAACAGCAGAACCATTCTTGTTAGATTCCTGCTGGAAAAGAAAACAGGATGAAAGGAAAACCTCCCGAGCTTAATTGGAAAGCATTCATATTTGTGACAGATATTTA
The DNA here is from genome assembly GCA_013400175.1 of Phainopepla nitens. Classification (NCBI taxonomy): domain Eukaryota; kingdom Metazoa; phylum Chordata; class Aves; order Passeriformes; family Bombycillidae; genus Phainopepla; species Phainopepla nitens. The sequence goes on from VXBQ01012333.1 coordinate 187,085, forward strand.
GACAGAGAATTTGGAGAAAATGCTTCTCAGAAATGTTGTTCTGAAGTCAGTGTTCTTTCAATGTCAGTTCTTTCTTTCAATGCAGGAGCTTACTCAGGAACTTGTGTTCAAATCTTGGATGTAGCACTGGCAAGTTTGACACTTCCAAGAACTCTTTAATGTGTGACAAATCTTCCCAGTGCTTCATTACGGAGCCTTGCCTTTGACAGGCATTTCTTCTTTAACTACATCAAACTGGATTTCTTTTTTCCTTTTTGGGTGGAAGAACCAAGCAGTAAGGACAACAGGTGGAATGTCAGAAATTTGTTACATTAAAATGCCATTCAATGCAATTTTAATTATTCTCTTCTAAAAGAGGAAAAATCTTCAGCAAATGGTCATGCTGGAATGCAGGAATAAAAGCATTTTTCACTGAAAACTCTGTCTCACTATTCAGACATGGAAATGACCAGTAAGCAGGAAAATTAATCAATTAGTTTGATGGAAAAGTTGCAAAGAAAATGCACACACAAAGATAATCCAGACATCTGTTTTAGCAACTATCAACAACTGAGCAGGCTTTTTCATAGCCCTTGTACCTCTCTGACCTAACATGTCTCAGATGAGCTGAGACAGTGTGAATGCTGAAATAAAGCTTCTTGGGGTGGCTGTGAGGCAAAGGCAACTCCACAGCAATAAGAGAATGAGGAAACTAAATAAATACTATGGACAACTGGATAAAGCCAGTAAGGACGAGGTAGGTAAAAAAAAAACTAAAATGTGCTACTGGATCTGCTTTTGGAAGAGGTCACAGCAGCGTAAAACTTTGAGCTGCAATGATTACAATGGGCTCAGGGATAAAAAAAGGGCTGGAATAAGTATTTATCAGAAATACTGGGCTGACAAATCACTCAAGCCATTGTAACAGAAATATATTTTGAGTTATGTGAGTAATATTGAAATATGTGTAGGTTTTGTTCAATAGACTGAGGGTGGAAGTTATTTCTAGAGGCTTTCCTTTACAGAAAACCAGCTCTGTTTTTATCAATGCCGGAATAAGTTCATGACATCCTCTGTGATTACCATTGGTTGACCAACACCGATTTTCTGCAGAGCTTCACAAACAGCTTTAGGAAGCAATCAGGATTTTCTTGTCATTAATCTGAACTCATGCTTTCATTTTTTCAAAGTGGCTGGAATGATCAAGGGCATTTTTTGAACTAAAATGACCCAAAAAACTTGTATTCAAATTTCTTTGTAATCCCTTGTTTTTACATCCCTGTAGGTGGCCAGGTTTGGGTAAGGACCACCAAACCTGTAAACCTGAAGGATGAGTAATTTCACGTTTATTCGCCAGTAGGTTATTCTCCAATTCTCCAGTGGTTGGGAATCCCTGATCAGGAAGGTTCATAGGAGAGTGGACTTGTCCAATTTTCAGCACAACTGCTGATCTGCATCATAAATAAATCCGCTCAGAAAACAGGCTCAAGATGGGGATTCCCAGGCAGTCATCCATGAAACTTTCCTAAAACAAAAAATTGATTTTTTTTTTTTCAAAGACAATTTCCCAGGCACCTGCCTCCAAAGGCCGCTGTTAAGTTGAGAACAGATGCCCAACCTTTGGTGTCCAGGAGGAAGATTTATGGCAGAGCTGTTTCCATGCAGCAGACTCATGGGAAATATTTTATATTATATATTATGGGAATATATTATGGCAAAACAAGCCAGACCTCTGACACCACCTCAAAAACCACTTACCAAAACATGTTTCTGGAAGATATTTTGGTACCAGGAACTTGACCATTGTTCAATTTAAATTGTTCCATTTAAATGTTATTACAATAGGAAAAAAAAAAATGTTGTCAGCTCTAAATTCAGATGCCTTGTGCTTTGGTGAATTATTGGAGATGTGAGTGGCACACGTTCAACCAAGTGTTTGCATTTTTCCCACTGAAAATTGAAAGACATCAAAGTAATAAAGAAAGGATTTCTGTGCTCATAGAGACTGGAAAAAGAAATCTACAAGTTAATTTTTAGTGCCATTATATATATTTTCTTATGCCAATTCCATATTCATTGCATTTAAAAGTGACAGAAAGCACACCTTTAAAATATTTCCCATGAATTCACTTTCTTACTGATACTAATAATACCTATCAAGGGATGGTGATTCCAACTTTTTGCAATTGCATTTCCAAAGAAGCAAATGGCAGGGTTCACCTAACGCAGGTAATCAATTCAGTTATATGTGGTGAGGTAGATACTGTGGGCAAATTAGTGGCTTGCCTTCAGCTGTCCCTTTGAAAGGACAAGAGATTTGGGTTGGTCCTCTTTCAATCTGCTACTCCTGCAAAGGTCTCAGCCACACTGAGGAAACACAGAAGTGCCAGAAATCTTTGTTTAAGCTGCTGCCTTTCCTGAAAGATCAACATGTTCTCCACTGCCACACCCAGGTGTTTTTTGAACACTTCCAGGGATGGTGATTCCAACCACTGTCGCAGTGCTGGACCACCCTTTCTGTGAATACGTTTTTCCTGATATCCAACTTAAACCTTCCCTGGCACAACCGGAGGGCATTTGCCCTCCTCCTGCCGTGCAATGTGACAGCACTCATCACAATAACCTCATTTCTGTGGGGTACCAGGCCTGTTAAAAATTTCACATCCTATTTGCAATAGGAAGATGGATCTTCTGCAGGTCAAATTGTTCTGTGGAGCCAAGACAGGCTTTTTTTCTTCCCAATCACCATGTTATCCACACCATTCCAATTGTGGAAAAGGACCTACATGACCTTGACTTTCAATGGTGTTGAGAAAAATGGGGGATTTTGCCTTTTCTGTGTGCTGGGAAGACTAAAATTTTAGCTGGTGAATTGAGGACAGTCTACTTTAAATCTCCAAACTCACCTGGTCCATTAGCAAGCCTATTCAGGAGGATGGCAAACTTACTGATTCAGATGATTTTGTGTTCCTGTGCTACATCTGGATTCTATGTTGTTGTAGCAGAGAAAAAAATAAAACCTCAAATAAAAATCTCTTCCGCAGTTAAAAGTACTTGTAAAAATCAGTGTTTAACTTGCAAGGTGTTGTGCTGTCCTCTAACACAGAGGTCAACATTTCAGTCACGTATGAATTCCAGGGGATTTTTAGCACTGATTTTTCCACAGAAAGACGTTTCACCACCACATATTTTTTATGTTTGGCAGTTTTCTAATTCAAGCCTCTCCACAGACACAAAAAGCACAGTTAAATCTGAAATAGCTGAAGGACAGAACAATGCAGGAGCAGTAATAAGACTATGATGTTTTGCTCTAACTTTCAACAAGACTTGCATAATGTTTCAGTTTATGAATTTCTGTGTGTGGAGTAAGATTAATACTTCTGCAGCGTACTTTTAATTTTTTACCCTTCACTTTCATTTAATTTAAAAATGCCCAGGGTTATAATTTCTCCAGCATGCTACAGCTTGTAGTACAAATTCCCTCCCCAAAACAGCCTTTAGCCAATCCTGGAAAGAATCTAATTAAATTCAGCAAAAGGAACAATGAGCAAATATAAATGTTAATTTTAAATGAAATCCGGATTAGCATGTCAGCAAAAGAAATTCAGTTCAGGTCAGAAAAACTGTCAAAACAGTACAAGGATTAGAACTTATTCTGCAGGAAATAAGATACAACTTTAAAGATCAGCTAATTAAAGTTTCCACTTGCCTTGCTTGGTACATTTTCTGTCAGAGGGTTTGAACACATGTCATGGCCCTGTGTGCTTCAATGGTTTGTAATTGACTTGTCCAGCCTCTCCTGAGTCCAGCTCTACTCCTTGTCCGTGGTTGAGGGGCTGCATTTCAGCTCAGACACATCAAGAACTGAAAATGCCACAATTTAAGTAATTAAATAGTTATTGAATACTTTTGCCTAAAGCAAAACACATCCTGGTCCTTGCAGAGAGCAATTATCTTAGAATACATCAATTAAGTGGTCTGAATGTGTCATAATTAGTTGGTATTACCTGAAAAGAAAAGGTCAATATTCCTATTCTCCCTTAAATGTGGATTTCCATTGGCAACAAGGTTAGAGGGAGAAGGCAATTAAATACTTGGCTTCTTGCAGGGTAATTGAAGAATTACAAATGGATTATTGTGGAAGTCCTGGGGTTGAGTAATTCAGGTTTAACCACTGAGCAGCAGCTTACTGGTGGCACCCATTTACAAAAAAATCTTGGAGCTTCCTCGAGCAAAGAGATTTAAAACACTCAGCCAAACGAAAAGGAACTCCAGTCAATGGATGCGGCATAAAATCCTGTCAAGAAATATGAGCCAGAGAAGCTGGATTTGATGAAAAACACCGATATTAACGCATGAATCATCTCACTGATACAGCAGAGTCATGAACCTTGTCTTAGTAGGTCCCATTTGAGGTGCTATATTATATACTAAAGGTGCATCAGCTTTCTGGGAATATATTTTTGGAATCATTCAGAGGCTCTCAGGGATGGGGTTTTGCTCAGGGTGGGGGAGGTCCCAGCGCTCTGAGGCCTTGACAGGGGCAGTGGGATGTTCATGGCATCTTCCTCCTCTTTGCCAGGAAGAGTAGGATGTTGATATTCTTGGGATCTACTTGGATTTTTACACACGTTTTCCCTGCAGAGCCTGCCAACGTACTCCTTCTCTTCCTTTGATCCTTATTATCCAGCTGTTCTGTTCCCTTTGAAAGTGGTTTTACCTGAAGGATGTGAGGTTTTATCCCTGTAACAACCACAGATTGACTGTTGTGATTGCAGTGGGACTCCTGGGATCAGCATGTCTACTAAACCTTCCCCACAACTATTTATTCTGGATGGCAAAGACAATTCAATTCACACTGAAAAATTACTTTTTATCTCTATAAAGTAAAACTACACCAAAATGTTGATTGCTAAACAACTGTTATCGAACATGACAGATCTAAAATCCTCTCAGTCTCAGACAAAACCAGAAAAGTCCTGAGAACTTGTGGTCTGTACAAAGCCTCAGAATTTTTATTAGCAAAGGCAAAAATCCTTCATGAGATGATAGATATGATGGTGTTGACAGATTATTACCTAATATTGTTGAGAGAATACTTTTTTTTCATTATGCCAATAAAAGGAGGAATTTCTGTTACATCCTTTATTATTAAAATATTAGGTTTAGTCTATTATATTGCAATGCAATGAGTACAGCCACCATCTGGAGCTTCACTGCAACAGCTGCTGTAAAAACATGACTAATTCCATCCCATTTTTACCTGAAAAAGGTGATGAGCAACATGGACAGGTAAAAAACCATTTCCCAGTCTTGTTGCATAACAGGGAGAAAGTTGCTGGTTTATTTATTTGTCCAGCTTTCCAGACAGGACATTTCACTCCTTTGGCAAAGCAAATTCACTTTGCAATTTCCCTGTAATACTGTCAGTCTGTGCCTACTAAAGAAAAGACAATCATATCCCCAAAGATAAAAATCCCTCTTTTCCCTTAAGAAAAAAAACCACATCTTCCTTCTTTTGAGGGAAGGGATTCCCCCTCTCCCCTCTGTTCTGCTGAGACCCCACCTGCAGTGCAGTCTCCAGTTCTGGTGTCCCCAACATAATAGAGACATAGAAATGTCGGAGTGAGTCCAGAGGAGGCCATGGAGTTGCTGAGGGGCACTGGAGCACCTCTCTTATGGAGCTGGGATGGGAGAGCTGGGAATGGTCAGCCCAGAGAAGAGAAGGTTGTGTGGAGACCCCACAGAAACTTCCAGGGTCTGCAGGGGCTCCAGAGAACTGGAGAGCGACAACTCATCAGGGACTGCAGTGACAGGACACAGGGAATGGCTTCCCACTGCCAGAGGGCAGGGTTAGATGGGATATTGGGAAGGAATTGCTCCCTGTGAGAGTGGGCAGGCCCTTGCACAGGGTGCCCAGAGAAGCTGTGGCTGCTCCTGGATCCCTGGAACTGTCCGAGGCCAGGCTGAACAGGGCTTGGAGCAACCTGGGATGGTGGAAGGTGTCCCTGCCCATGGCAGGGGTGGCACTGGATGGCCTTTAAAGTCCCTTTCCACCCAAACCATTCTGGGATTCTCTGATTCTGAATCCGCACATCAGCCAGCCCCCAGGGATCCAGTGTCAGGCATAGGGACTCTTGGGTGTGGAAATATTTCTGTTTGTTATGAGTGGATGTTTCTGTGATCTTGCACTCATCCCATCACATAAAACAACGTGATGAGGAGAAGCAAAGGACAGAATCTGAATCTTCCCCTCACATGAGGATTTGTGCAAAAGCCACATAACTCAGAGGCCGTTTTTTCAGAGGGATTTATGACGTCCTGGAGGTGCACCTTGGGAAGGAAATCCCTCCTTTATAGGTGGGTTATTTCGTTTACCCTTAAAGCAGGATCCTGTTAAAAGAAGTGTTACTTTAGAAGTTCTGCTTTGTCATTGTCTTTCAAAGAGCATCACAAGGGAAAGAAGAAAAATAGTTGCAAGTAACCATGTTTTAAGGGTTAAAAGGGTGTTTTGGTTTTTTGGGGGTGTTTTTTTGTCTCAATCAAAAATTATTTTGCTAGAAAATGCAGTTGCTTTCTAAATTAACATCCTGATGTTTTCTGCAGGGAAAATGTGGTGAGCACAATAAACTACATATCTCAAAGCTGCTGACTGATGAAGGCAATGACCTCCCTAAGTTACTTCAGGTCTGTTTCAGTTTCCAGAATCCACAACAACCACAACAAAACCCCAACAACTAAGAACAAAGAAACCCCAAACCAAAGCCCACACAAAACATTTCTTCCTGATCAGTACAACAGAAAGAATCTATCTTTTAGACAGTTAAATTGTTTTAGAGGGAGGGAAAAACACAAGTGTGAAATATTTCCACATGCTTTCCAGCAAAATTATTTCTTCCTATGTATTTTAGTAGAAAATGGCATTGCTTTCCCCTGACATTTATTCACTATTTCAATCTCTTTAGAGTTCCTGGAACAAGAATTGCTTCAATTTCAGAATATATGAAAGACTTTCAACTCCTCTCATGGAATGGATGCAATGCTTATTGTTCCATCTGTGCATTTGTAGGGTGAGAGAAATAATTTTCTACCAATAGTGCAGACCATTAACTTTGACTCAATATTTCTTTGAGTCCAATATTCAGTGTTCAACTGAACCATATGTTCTTGAAACACTTATTCTGAAGACACTGAAATGAAAAATACCTATTATGCTTCTCTTTTTCCTATTTCCTTTATAAATCACTTTTTCTCTCATGAATGTCTGGACCTTTCAAAATCCAGTTTGAATCCATCTTTCCTAAGCTTCCAGCCCTGGTTTTCACTGTGACTTTCTCTGCTAAATTATTTTCTCTAAAATATCTGTTAATGGAAAGGGTTTGACTTCCTGATTAGGTTACATTTCAGTCTTCTTTTAGAAAAGCTGAATAGGTCATATTCTTTAAATCTCTTATGTTATAGGTCATTTTTTCCAACCCCCTTTCCTTTACATTGCAGAGATTGTATTTGTAGATGATATTTCAACATCAAGTGCGCTAATCCCACATTTCAGCTGAAAATAACCCATTAAATTCTATCTTTTCTCACTCACTCTCCTGTAGGGACAGATGGATGAAACAATTTTTCTTGTCAAGCCATTCAAAATCAGACAAGAAGGCTCATGTTGCTTTTCATACAAGGCCATCTACACATTTTAGTTATGGTTCTATGATTATGATTCCATGATTTTCTAAGTGATCCTGCACTTTTGCTCCTGGTCACAGAAGTATATTTTCAGTGTATCAATAAGAGACATCTTGTATATCCATGTGTATGACCACAGTCCATTTTTGGTTTTTATCTTTATCCTGTATTAAAATGATTAAAAAAAAATCTCAGTCATTAGCAGTTATTCTATTTGTCCTTGGTCTCATTCAAAAATATTTCTTTTCGCATGTCTGAACCAACCAAGCAAGAATTCATTGCTCAGCAAACAGGTTTAAAGAAAATCATGTTTTACTAAGTTAATACCTAATAACACAGCAGGAAAGCCCATCTGGAATATCTTAAGGTCAGGATGCTTCCCTAAGACATGATGTTCCTTGAGGCAAGGTTCCCGTGAACTCTTGCTCCAGCTTTAGGAAGGGAATCCATAATTGTTGCAATATTATCCCTGTCCCTTGCAGCACATGGGATTCTGCATCCTCAGCCGTCAGAATCCAGAGCAAAGTGGCTTCCAATTTCCTCTGCCTTTCCAATCACAGCATCAGGGGATGATAAAGGTTGGAAAGAGCCTCTGGAAATCTCTGTTCCAGCCCCTGCTCTGCACACGGCCAGCCAATGTCAGGTTGTTCAGGGCTTTGCCCACTCCAGTTTGGAGCATCTCCAAGTCAGGAAATTTAACAGCCCCCTGGCAATTTTTGCTGGTATTTGAAGCCTTTTCAGGCTTTTCACTCTCTGATTACTGCAGAGCTTAAACCATATTTTTTTCTTTGGTACACAAGCCCACAAAGGACTTTGTGGAGCAGTAATTTCTCTGCCACCTGACACTAGGCCAAGCCAGGGTCTCCCAAGCCAGGTAGAACTGCTCTGTTTTGTTTTCCAAGACCATCACAAGGAATTATAATCACAGGAAACGAAGTTTCTACAGATTGTTAGTGGTCCTTTACTCCAATTTCCCATGGCAAGCCTGTATCGGCTGTGCACAAGTTCTTCGTTACATTTCCTCAAGTGCTTTTGAAACTCTTCCTGGAAAAGTATTTAGTGCTAAAATTAATTACCTGGAGTCTGTCTCCAGACTGACCTGGTAAATGATGCTTTGCACCACAGGCAAAGTGAAAGCATGGTGTTCCTAGAACACCAGAATATTTTGGTTGGAAAGGACCTTAAAAACAATCTCATTCCACCCACTGCCATGGGCAGAGACATTCTTGCCCACAGTGTTTAAGTTAAGCTTATTTGAGGTTTGTTAGAGGTATAAATAACATTAACCTCACTATATGCATTAAACTAAATAAGATAATGCGATGTTAAAATAACTAATTTTTGTAGCAGTTTAATATCTACAGAAAATTTCCTCTTTTTAGGCAAATAAATTTATCTGCAGAGCACTGTTGCCTTCTTTATTGGAAAGAGTGTAATTTTTCCACTTTCTCTTTCTCCCTATAGCAGGCACATACCTTGTTCAGGATCCTAGAATTATTCCATGCTGGATGGGGTTTGGAGCAACCTGGAAGTGTGGAAGTGTCCCTGCCCATGGCAGGGAGTGGCACTGGAAGGGCTTTAAGGTCCCTTCCAGCCCTAACCAGTCTGGGATTCTGTGCTCTACAAAAGAACACACCCATATTCGTAGATATTCAGGAAATTTTAGTGACCTTATGCAAAAACTGAGTCAGTATTTCTGCAATCTCATCTGCTGGGACAGAAATGTCACATTTCACAAAGGAAGAGGGGTTTGGGAGTCACTGTTTGCTCTCAGGTGAAGTATAGACAAGTTTCTTCTCACTTCTCCCTGAAGTTTTTGTGCTTTTATTCTGCTTAGAATTTCCTTACACACACACACATCTTATCAGAGGATTTACATATTCATAGAATTATTAGAATTTTCCACATGAAACAAACAAACAAACCCAAACTCAGTGATCTGGAAATCCCAAATCCAGACTGAGTGTAAGTCTAAAAATGGGCATGAGCTGAAAGTACAGTGGAACACCCCCAAATTTTAATCCTAAAAATCGAGTTTCAGCTTTCGAACTTGAAGCCTTGTACCCTAATTTCCTTGCTACAGTTTCCTTCCTTTCCTCATCTCTCACCTCCAAATTCCCCAAAGCCATATTTACATCCTTCAATCAAGACAAATGCTAATATTTATAGTGGCATTTACATGTTTACAAGTAGGCAAAGTCTAATGACATAGAACGACTATTTGTTCTGAAACATCATTGGTAGGTCGTTAAAGCAAAAAAACCCCTCAAAATCTTATATTTTCAGTCGAGCACAAGAAAGAAGAAAATCATCAATTTATATTCATATTTATGCTACATGAATCATAAAACGTGCTTTAATATGCTGCATGTTATAAACACCTTTTTAAAGCAGTTTTCTTGTTTGCAGTAGGGTTTGTCATGTCACAAGGTACTTATTGACTGAAACAGACCTTCACAGAAAAGAAGTATGAAAATTACAATTTTGTTTTCTTTTTAAATTTAAGGGACCAAATTCTAGTTTATTTTACTGGTAAACCATTAGGAAATACTCATTGCTGAGCTTCAGAATTAAACACCAAGTGTTTGTGTGCTCAGTTTGAGTGACCCTCTGACCTATATAATCATTTTGCTTTTATATTTTTTTATTTGTTAAAATTATTCTCATCTCATTCCAACCCCTGCCATGGGCAGGGAACCTTCCACTAAGACCAGGTCGTCTCTGGGAAAACTCTGGCAATGCCCCAGCTGAGTAAATGAATTCCTTAATAATCATTGAAATTCTAAATTTAACAGCTACTACAAAACTTAAAATCTGCTTGGTTTTGTGGTTTGTTTTGGTTTGGGTTTTCTTTTTTTTTTTTTTTTTTTTTTAATTTAGAACGAGTGTTACACATTAAGATAATGTTTTATTTATCTAATGTAATAATTATTGAAACAAGAGCATCATAAACAGAGCAATTCATCGTGTGGAGCTGAAGGTCTGACCACAGCTGAAGTCCTTATGCCAAAAGCATTCTGCTCCACTCATATATAAACAACCCAAATTAATTCAATTTAAGCTTTCAAATTTGTAATCAAATGCGTAAATAAATATTTATGGGTAGCTAGCTACTCCTGTCCGCTCCATGTTCACAAAATAATATTCTGGGGTGAACATCTGACAGCAATCCTTGGGAGCTGACATTGCTCCTCCCTGCTGCAGTCCATGAAATCACACAACACTTCCTAAACCAGTGAAGTTTTGGGCAGAATCATGGGAGGCTGTGGTGAAATCTCCCTGCCTAGACGGATAATCTTCATACAGTCTTAAAACTGATGCAATTTGGGATCATTTTATGCTCCTAAAAGGCAAAAGTATTGCAAAGAATGTCAATAAACAAAATAAATTGTGTTACATCACTCTCTTACTCCTCTAATTGCTTCCTTGAGATACTCTCACCTTCATCTATCCTGACATTGCCATAAAACTTGGTGTTCTATGGAAGGTGATCCCAAAGCAGCATTTTTCCCCATACCAATATTGCTATAATATGTAAATATATTCATATAAAGATGTTGACCTGAGCTGGCTGCCAGAGCCCACCCAGCTGCTCTCCTGATCTTCCTCCTCAACAGGGCAGGGGAGGAAATGAGATGTAAAACCTCATGGATGGTGATTAAAAAAAAAAAAAAAGAAAATAAACAAGGAGGTCACTTGCCAATTATAGTCACAGGCAAAACAGACTCAGCTTGGGGAAAATTAATTGAATTGATCACCAACTAAAATATGTTTGGATAAAAAAAGCAAAATGAGTTTAAAACAACATCTTCCACCACACACACTCTCCTAAGCTTTCCCAAGGGGAGATGGGCAATGGGGGATCATGGTCAATCCATAAGAGTTCCTCTCTGCTGCTCCTGCCTCCTCACACTTCAGTAATTTTGGAAAGAATTCCCAATAAGTACAACTAGAAATTGCATGGGAAGCATTCCCTAACACATTTCCAAGGGCAATTAGCTGATGCTTCTAAGAGTGATGTAACACTTATTAAAATACAATGCAACCTGCTCCCAAGTTCCCTGTATTTCAGAACAAGATTGACTTGAATTTTATAGTAGAAGTAAAAAAAAAATACAAACAAAAATGGATTACTGAAAACAAAACCCAAACAAATAGTGCAGATGCGTTCAACTTCTACAGGACAGCAATCAATAGGACTTGTGGGAAGAAAAATATTCTGATGCTTTTCAGGAACAGAATAAGAAGAAACACTAAATTTGTGGACATGATTGGGAAAGAAATCAAGACTTCTTATCAAGTTTCTGAAAACACTGTTGTGAGTGGTGCTGTTCTGCTGCTCATTTTTCTGTTACATTAGTCTGTGTAAAATAACAATCCTGAAATATTGGGGAGATTTAAAAAGGCACTTTGCATCTATTTCTTCTCACTGCAAAAGCTTGGATGTTCCTTCACTTGTGAAAGCTGAGCTACTTTTTGTTCTTTATGCAGCTATTTGGGTAAATAATATGTACTTAACTACCACCCCCACTGCCAACTTGCCCACTTATATCCTTGTCCAGCTCCAATAAGGCATTTCATAATTTTTATATGCTGAGGGATAAAATAATAATCTTGCTTAGCACTGAAAATTACTTCAATTTTCACTCAGTGGATGACCAAGTCACTCACAAGAGGATCAAGGAGGCACAATGACAAAAGATCAAATGACATGGAATGGTTTGGGTGGGACTGGACCCTAAAGCCCATCCAGTGCCACCCCCTGTCAGGGACACCTTCCACAAGCCCAGGTTGCTCCAAGCCCCTCCAACCTGACCTTGAACTCTGCCAAAAATCAGCATTTTATTTCAGCACTGCCAAAAAACCCCACAAACAAGATGGCAACAACAGACTGAACCAAGTAAAAAAAAGTAAATTATCCCCCCTTGCCAAAAATAAAAACCCCAACAAACAAAATCTGCTTTAATTTAAATTAAAAATACTTAATAATTCATCTACAAAAGTTAAGTTCATGTGTTCACACAAAACCTACCTGATGGTTTAGAGAAAACAGAGAGAACAGAAAAAGCCATTTTGGCCACAGACGGTGTGGCAAATCTTGAGGAATTTTTATTTCGCAGTAAAATCTCAGCTGTGGTGGAGCAGGGTGTGAAGGTGGGAACCTTCTTGAAGACCCCAGATTCCCTATGGGAAGGTTAACCCTATCCAATGATCCCAAAAAAAGGAGTTGTGTGTGTTTTCCTAGTGCCCACCCTGTCCATGTGCAGCTGTGCCATCAGTCCCAGGACTGAAGCTCTGTCCACAGTCAAGGAATGGGGCAGGGAACAAAATCTACACCAGCAGAAGGTACCTCTGAAACCTCTGGGGACACCAACATGGAATCATGGAAAAGTTTGGGTTGGGGTTGGGTTCCAACCCCTGCCCCTCTAGGACAGGGATGCATTACTGTTCCACCCATTTTCTTCTTCCCTTCACATAAATTTTAGCTGAGGAGCATAACTTAAATCCCTAAAAATCAAATGTGCTTAAATCTTCTAAGATCAAGCTCCTGAAATGTTTTCAGTGTTGTGCAATCATTTTGGATAGCATTTCACCTTGGACAAAGAAAACTGAGGAATTGAAAAGGTTCTCTCAGCTGCATTTGAAGAGAAGTCCATGCATAATTTTAATGTAGAAATTAATAAGCCAGAGTCTTAGGCAAAAATCTGCATATTTTTTTTTTAACTGCTAATTTTTATATGCTCTGAAGATTAAAATGACTATAGTTCAGACTAGTTTAATGACCACTCAATCAAGAGAGGTCACTGACTTTTAAGTCAACCTTGGGAATGAAGAACAGAATATCAGAGTCTTGTTTTACATCTGCCTAGAAAATTAATGATGCATTAAAACTTAATGGCAGTGGAGTCCATCACCCCTCATAAATGGTCCATCTCCATGTGTCAGTGTGTACATTAAAACGATGTGTCTTGGAGTAAATGAGAGAGGGATCAAAAATTAACCCCATCCTTGGTGTAATTACTGTGAGGGGATGGTTGGAATAAGCACTCTGACTTCTGACAGTGATGGAGATGCTTCCCCACCACAGACCTCCAGCTGGGAATGAGCTCCACATGGAGCACCAAAGTTACCTCATGGAGCTCTGCTGACATCAGCATGAGTCAGACCCCATTAGGGTTTTATAAAACCTCATTAGAAGGTCAAATAAAAGAGCAAGTGTTGCGAAGTGGCAAAAAATATTTTCGCTTCTGTAATATTTATTCCACATGTCAAGTATTCCTAAGACTCCCCATTTGAAGTGAGCAGTAGCAAACACAAGGGTTGATTATTATTAAGGACTTTCCTTTGAAATGCAAAATCTCTGCACAGGCTGAGCACATAATCTGTTACCTGAGACAAGGGTGTCTCTCAGTGTAGTCAGTACAAAGCCTCCTGAGCCCTGACTCTCCCTCATGGCCAGGGCTGGGAGAGATGGGGTGGAGCTCACCCTGCTTAGTTTAAAACATAAAAGAGAAAAACCCCTAAAGTTTCCAGCAAACAAAACTGATTGGTAAACAAAAGTTCTTCTCAGGTGGTTAGGAAGCCAGAATAACTGAAAATTTGTAGTGCAGACTGTCCAAGATACTTGTAGGGAGGAATCATGGAGTCACAGAATATCCTGAGTGGGAAGGGACCCACAGGATCGTCCAGTCCAACCCTTGTCCTGCCCAGACACCCCAACAATCCCATCCTGTGCATCCCTGGGAGCATTGCCCAAACACTCCTGGAGCTCTGGCAGCCTTGGGGCTGTGCCCGTTCCCTGGGGAGCCTGGGCAGTGCCCAGCACCCTCTGGGGAAGAACCTTTCCCTGATCTCCAGCCTGACCCTGCCCTGGCGCAGCTGCAGCCATTCCCTGGGTTCTGGCCCTGGTCACCAGAGAGGAGAAATCAGTGTCTGCCCCTCCTTGAGGAAACCATCGAATACAACACTAAACTCCTTCCTGGAAAACTCCAGAAGGATTAAAGGATTGTACACATCGCCAGAAGAATGCAGACACAACTACAGCAGTAACTAATTCAGAACTTAGCTCCACATCCTATATGAAACATCCTATGAAACATCCCAGCAACAGAAACTGTGACTGTAATACGACAGATATTACTAAAAATGTCTTCCAGACCCTTTCAGAGCACCTTTTTGAAGTGAAATACTTTGAAATAAGGCGTTGTTTCATGTGAATTGTCTTTAAGGGGAGTAGGAAATCTTTCCCAGAGGACTTCCAATAACACCTCCTGACCTCTTCAGATGTATTTCAGACTAGAAGTCCCAATCTATGACTCTAAAATCCTTTGCTGATAGGGGAAATGGGAAAGCAATAACTGCCATCAGCTGAGATTCTGTTACTTCCTCAGTGTTATTGCCCACGGGCTGCTGGGTATCAGGCACTCCTGCTTGAAACAATAGGAAAGTATCACTGGTGTAATTTAATTCATTAGAGAAGCTTTATGGTCGATCACCCAGCCCTTGCTTCTGCTTAAAAACATCCCCTTCTGCAGCAGTGAATCGACTGAAGAGATACATGGGAATTTTATTTCCAGGGAGCTCCCATCCCTCGGAGCGTCACAGGAGACGGAGCGAGCCTCGGGACAGTGATTCACTGCACTCCACATCCCTCACCCCACTCGATACAGCCCAGGCAGAAATCCCATTACAGCTAAATGGAAATCAATTACACTTTTCATAGGCTAACTGCAAGTCAATGGCTTTAAAGGATGAAAATCCAAAGTTCACTACAAGTTTCTTATTACCGAAGAAATCATTCAAAAGCAACCCTAGCCCTGAATATTTGGGGAGTTAATAGTTTGAAAAAAGCTCAATACATTCAGTTATCAAGTGAGGGTAGAGAAGCCTCATTTATTAGGTAAGGCAGAAATTTCAGAGATTAAATTATAGAGTTAGATCTTAAGCCATAACCACTTTTGTCCCACATATGTTCATTCCACTGTAAATAATGGAGGAATCACAGAATTGTAAATGATGGAAAAGATCTTTAAAATCATCAAGTCCAACCATAAAACCAGCACCACCACCATGTTCACCACTAAACCACATCCCCAAGGGCCAAATCCACATGTTTTTTGAACACTTCCAAGGATGGCAACTCAGACACTTCCCAGGACATCTTTCTCCAATGCCTTACAAACCAAAGGAGTTGTAGTGATGCCTTAAGTTTTACCTTTTATATTTTTCAGATTCTGGGCTGGTTTAGTGTGTGGTTCTGGGCTTTATATTAAGAGTTAGTAAGATCTCTGCACAGAGTAGGGAGACAAAACAATTCCTTTCTAACTTGGGACCAAGGACAAATTTTAGGCCCAAGAGTGGAAACAACAGTGAAGGAAGAGAGGGAACAAGGAGGATGGAGCTCCATAACCTGAAGCTGTAATCGGACAATTAACTCCAATCTGCTGATGGACCAAAACCTATAAAAGTGTGAGGCCTCGTGACCGGGTGGCCATTTTGTGCCCATTTGTGGGTTTGACTTGGGTGCAGGCCCGGCGGGGTTCCTGCTTTGCCCAAGCTGGATCCTTTCAATAAATACCTTTTATCCTTTTATTCTACCTAGTCTCTGTTTCCAGGTCAGCCTTTCCAGGCAGCAGTTTGAGTCTTGCTACTGAAGTAACTGAAAAGGAGTAATTTATCAGTTTGCAAGTGACCAATGCAGACATTTTTAGGGATTGAAGTTGGACATCTGGCATCCCCTTTCTTTGTCCCCTTGTGTGACTGATCACAGCTTTAGTGACTGATCCTGCTCCTCTTGAATTTTTATTGCGTTGTGTTGGCTTAGAAGAACAATTACCTGCTAAGTGTTGCTGGCTTTTGTTTTAGCTTTGCAAATAAATGCGCTGGTGGCCGCTAAATGAAGTGCTAGAAGTAAAAACTATCAGAAATTATTGCTCTCTTTGCAAAATGAAGCCTGCTTCTAATGCAAAGAATCTCTGGTACCCAAAATAAAAGCCTCTAGAGCTTAATCGTAGAAAATCTGTTTCAGTTAATATTGAATTATTGACTTTCTCACAGAAGTACTGCTAGTTCAGGCAATTTCTGTACCAGCAAGGAAGTTTAGCATTAAAAATAAACCTGACTGAAAATAGATTGACTGTGGAATTTTGCACATTTGTGCTTTCCAGGTATGAGCATAATCTTTATTGCAAAAGCCCAGAGACAATCCCATAAATCATTGCCCAGCAGCCTTTGCACCTATACCTATAATGCCCTAAAAGCTTAAAATTAAGGTAAATATGGGCTGCTCATACCCAACTCACGAACTCACCCAAATGGGTGAGTTTTCCTCACACTTGTACTCTGCTCCATTAGACTTCCAATGATTCCTCCCATACCTAGAAGGATGGATGGGAACCAGTCGTGGGAACAGGGAAGAGGAGAAGAGAAATTTCCCATTGAAAATAACCCCCACATACTGTTCAAGATGAATAAATCATGAAATCAAAGCATAAATCCTATGTTAATATTACATATTTACATGTATATTATGAATAATTTACTGTGACCAGCTCAGTTCTTCTGTATGCTTTCTCCAGGGAAAGTTATTGTGATGGGGAAAAGAATTCACCTCTTCCTAAATCCAGTTGTCCTTAACATGAACCTTTAAATTATATTCTGAAAAGGCCAGATCTCACATTTTAAATGCTTTATTTAAATTTTAAAGATGATGCTCTTTAACTGTCAGACTAGGTTCCTTGTAAAATAATTATTTTCATTACTAATTATTTTCTTTCCTGTATCATTTCAGCTAATTTTTCTAGTAAGTTTTCCCTTATGTTTTCCTTACAATTCTGTTTTACATAATTTTCAAATCCTCATACAAACACAGATGGAGTTTAAGTCTAAATGGATATATTCGCTATGTAGCTTTCAAAATAGTAGGATTGCCTGAAAAATAAAATATTAAAAGGACACATTATGCGGTTTTACTAGCAAATCCCGACTGGATCCTAGTTATATGTTATCTTCTTCTTAGAAACATTATTTCAATATTCCAAAGGAAATATCACCCTCAGTTTGGTTTGGTATGGGGTTTTTTTGGGGGGGTTTTTTGCTACTTTAAAAGGTCTTTTCTTGCAAGTCTCAATGAAGCTGCCAATTTTTCATAGATTTTTCTCAATCATTAAGCTCAAGGCTATCAGAAGTGTGGATATTATTGTGCCCTAACACTGGATCAATGTCACATTCTCCATGTAATTTTATATAATTTTCCTATAAATGTCTGACAGTTTTTGTTGCATGCTTAACTTCTGCAATTTTTAAATTTGTTTGTAAACAGGCTTATTATTCTGAGCCTTTAAATTGACCTAGGTTTAAGCAATTGCTGTGCTACATTCAACCTTTAACCTCCTCACTGTACAGAACCACTAATGAAATTTTTGTGAAAACAAAATTTTCAGTGATTGACTATAAACTGCCAAATAATGTAAAGCATAAAAAATATCTCGAATCTCTTTATGAATATTTTTCTTTATTCTCAGCCAAGAGTTAGGTGATGTTACTTGTTCGTTACTTCAGTCCCAGAAGTGAAATAAAAAGCAAAAATCTTTTGTCACTTAAAAAGTTGTCCCTTGCACTTTATCTCAAGCCTTTTTTTAGAGCATTATCATTTTTAATTAGATAGAACATTCACACTGAGGCAGGAAGTGAAGAAAAAAGACAAAGTTGTGATAAACAGAGCAACAATCAGAACAAAAAATTGACACTGACTGAACAAATTAATACCAGAAATTGAAAGTTTGTAGCTTTGAAATGGTTTCTCAATAAGTTAACTCAATTTATTAATGGTACTGTATATTGTGATTGTGTGCATGCTAAACAATTTTTATAATAAACCAGTGATACTGATACAAATATTAAATAGCAATACCAAATAGTTACTAAAGTATGATATTTGTAATAAATTATATTTGAGATATTAGCATATAAAATAGATTGTATATTCTTGCTGGCCATTATTTTGTAGTGAAATTTTCAAGATGTATATCTCACTACATTATGATAATTAAAAATTAGCTTTATGATTACAGAGAGACAACTTGAAAGCTGTTTTTTTAATGTAGCGGCCACCAAGAATATGAGCACAACACGTTGGGAGAGGCCCTGAAAATCCAAGGACAGAAGTGTACTGGATCCTCAAGAGCTTAAACAGAAATCAGCATTTTCCAATCCTTGCAGTCAGGTAAATGTTACAGCTGGGTAGAAGCAGCTTTAGGGCACAGGGTGACAGGGTGTGTTTACAGCCTCTGGGAGATGCCAAGATCAATAGCACAGGCTGGAAGAACACAAGAATTACTCTCTGATGATTAAGTTGGAATACACCTTCACTCACTGTGCTTGATCTGCTCTAGTCACATTTTTAGTCCATTATTCTGCTCTGAGCAGTTGGCTCTAATCTAAATTCAGCATCTGTGGTAGCATCAAAATATTGAATCCATTTAATCAAGAGGTCTTTCAGAGCCTTTCAGAAATCCAAAATAAATATCATCTCTGTGTTCGGTGTTCTCTATGCTTCCTCCACTAAAACAGGCTTGGTTCTTGCCAAAAACGTTTCACATGGTGGTGGAGATTTAAACTTGCTGGGGAAATGATTACAGAAAGCAAAGTATTGTGGCAGAAGGATCTAGAGGGTTACCAGGCCCTCCGAAAATTTCTGCCACAGGTTTTAATGCTGCAAAGGAACATTTGGATCATATATCACATTATGTGCTGCCGTGGATTCTTATAGCAAATCTCAAACATCTCAAACAGACAATCATTCTCAATCACTGAGACTACCACAACCCTAAGTCCGTTTTTCAAATTTGAAGTCCTTGCTATTTATTCACCTTTAGAAATTTTCATCCAATCCCTCCAGCTAAGTTGAGTAATTCTAGTTTCTGGGCATTAGGTTTCATATCCTTTCCCATCAAAAATCCCCTCTCTGTGCCAGGAACTGATCAAATAATTCCTAATATTACCTTGGATACAGGAAATAAGTCTATATGATCTGCTCCTTTTTCAGCTTCCAATTTTTCATTTTCTTAGGAAAATGGAAAAAATGTTGGCCCTGTAACAGCAAGAATAATTAGGTTAATAATTATTAGACTGGTTAAGAGTTAGCTGAATAATACTTCACCAAATAAAATTTTTCATATCACAAGTATATTAATAGCAATTAGCTGAGGGCTTGCAATATTATTTAAACAAGATAGACCAACATAATTCCTAAGATGGCTGTTCTTATTGTGTGTACCCAGGTACTGAACTCCATGGGTAAATAATATTAGTGTTAGACTCCACTCTAAACATGAAGATTGTCTGGTATTTGTCTTTCTCACTCTACACTGTGCTCAGTGGAGAGAAGTTGCAAATCAATCACACTCATTTTCCATTTGTTCATAACTTAAAGAATCTTGTTACTACAGGCAAAAGAATACCAATCTTGCC
Organism: Phainopepla nitens; assembly: GCA_013400175.1. NCBI lineage: Eukaryota > Metazoa > Chordata > Aves > Passeriformes > Bombycillidae > Phainopepla > Phainopepla nitens. Next base: position 207,218 of record VXBQ01012333.1, read on the forward strand.
TTTGTAGGCTTTCATTTCCATCCTCAGACCCACAGAAATGTACTTGATTTTAAAGTCACTCTGAACATAAACACACTGTTTTCATGGCAATGAAATGCTCATTTGCAGAAATAAAACTAATTCCTATATGCTGCTTTGTTATTCAGTGTTCTCCTCTGTTATACTCTCATGCTGTTCATGGTTGAAGTGAATTGTCACACATACTTCAGAGATTTGAACTATAATTGAATTATAGTTTGTCAAAAAAAGTTTTTATTAGAAGGAAAGGAAAAATAAGTAAGATTGTTGATTTTTTAAAAAAACATATGAATTTTAAATGGTGTGCAATGACTGTAAACAAACTGTTAGTGGGGACTGCTGATTTATAAAAGGATTGACACAAAATTTTATCTGAACAGCATCCAAAGATTCAATGCTGAGTGGATACTGAGGCTCAGATTACAACCATTGCATGACCTCAGAATTTCTCTCACTTCCACATCAATTGACATTATCTGCCAATTAATGGCATAAATATACAAAGAACCAAGGTGGGTATAACCTTGAATTCAAAACTTTCATTCTCTCTTTATTCTGCTCATAAAGAAGAAAAACCTTCATGGTTATCTTAAACAACTGCTTCCCCAAAAATTGATGAGTGCAGAATACTGCTCCTGAGTGATGTGACTGGTTTTACACAAGTGGGGTTAGGAGACGTCTGCTTCTCCTAAGTGGTAGATTCTGCTTTTCTGAACTGCAGCTCGATGCCAAGGCTTGAAGATAACATGCCCTGAGTGAGTGGTCATCACAATTTCAACCCTTTTACAATGGGGATATCTTGTCCCTGGTGCTTGAAACTGCAACGGATCAAAGTAAGGACTCTGATCGTTGGGGCTTGAATCTTTATCTAAATTTTAGTTATTTGACCAAAACCATTGAAATCTGGTCAAATGTCAGCTGGCTTTCAGTTTTTAGTTTATGTGTGCTCTCAGCCCTTTGAGTGAGGCCACACAGAAGTCTCCTCTCCAGAAATTCAACAGAAGACAAAACCAGCACAGAAGACAAAAGCAAATCCACCTCAAATCTAACTGGTTGAAAAGTGATGTCAATGGAAATACTACAGAACAGATTTCCAACGTTCTCCAGAAATTGAGTTTTGAAACAGCAAGACTGTTGTCTTCCTGTTCTCCAGAGTGCTATTAAAATGACAGCTTTGTGAATGGCTTAACCATAGTTTTGAGTTTATAACTATTTCAGAATTACACTCTCTGTGTGCTGCTCTGTTCACAAAGGTCTGGGGGTTAAGACAGGATTATTCTAAACACAGGTCCACTAAAGGAAAATTAAATTTGGTTTCTTAACCTAAAGCAAGTTGTGCCTGCGTCAAAACATGTTCCAGGAGGCAAATAGAAGTAAAGAAGCACAGTTATTCCAGGAAAATGTCCCTGCCCATGACAGGAGGTAGAAACTAGATCTTTAAGGTCTCTTCCAACTGAAACCCTTCTGTGATTTCATAAAATACTGATAAAAAATGCTTACCTCCTACTGTGAAGGCATGAAAAGACCTATGAGATGGACCTTCTGGTTTGGAAAGGAGCTGAGACCTCAGGTGTGTGAGGAGGAACTGCCGTGGAGTCCATGCTCAGTAGTGTGGATGTGCAGCTATAACTGTGCTAAGCTCTTTCTACTTCAACCTTTAGCCTCGAGGAAAGAAAAAGTCAAGAGGAATCAGAGGTGCCTCCCCAATATCTGCAAAGATAAGTGAGGCCTTTGTGCCTCTTTCAAGAGCCTAAGTCCATAATGCCTCTTGCTCTTCAAGGAAGGCATTTCACAGATCTGACAGCACAGCCGCAAAGCTCGGAGCCGAACTGAGGCTTTCTTTCTACCCCTGGCAACGATTAACCTTTTCCCTCAGATCTCCCAAGGCGAGATGAAAGATCCCTAAAGATCAGAACTCCAGCAAGAGAGTGTGACCCACTATATTAAGGGCTTTAAACATTAAGACCAAGACCCTGAACCCCATCAAAACACCAACAAGCAGTTTGTGCACAGTAGAACAGTGGGAAGGACGAAAAAGCCCCCGCCCAAGCTTTGTAGGAATTGGCCTGCTCTGTCCTGCATGAGCTGGAGGTAATTGCAGAGGTTTTTAGCAGCATAGAGCATGTTTGAAGCAGTTTGACGGTGATCTGACAAAGACATGTGATAATGTAGTGTCAAAGGAGCAGGAGTGCTGCAGGCCAGAGGCACTGTAAGGCTGGAAGAGGCCAGGCTGAGTGGGGCTTCCTCTTGATCCTTCCATAGCCCAACAGCACCGCCCACCTTCTGTTTGCAAACCCAGGAGAGCTGCCTGTCTCCTCTGAGAATGGTCTCCCTAAATTCCCACATGCATTTGGCTGTGGTTGGTTATAACCATGGTTTAGGCCCTTCACTACTTGAATGCGATGAAAAGAATCACTGAGAATAAGCTGTAGAGGAAGGAAACCACTGTTATCCTAAATAATCATTTATGGGGTAATGGTTTGGAGACAATGAGGGACAGGACCCGAGGGAATGGCTGAAGCTGTGTTAGAGAAAGTTTAGGTTCGCTGTTTGGGAAAGGTTCTTCCCCCAGAGGGTGCTGGGCACTGCCCAGGCTCCCCAGGGAATGGGCACGGCCCGAGGCTGCCAGAGCTCCAGGAGTATTTGGACAACACTCCCAGGGATGCACAGGGTGGGATTGTTGGGGTGTCTGTGCAGGACAGGGGTTGGACTGGATGACCCCTGTGGGTCCCTTCCCACTCAGGATACTCCATGATTCTATGTGTAAGCAAGTCAACGTATATTAAAAGATCCAGTCACAGAGAAACAATCCTGCAATGATAACTAAACTATTAAGAACAACAAGGATACTATGAAACCATAAATTATATGCCTAATATAACCTGTTAATTATGACTACTACATACTCAAGGTGATATAAACATTAGGTGAGTCCAACTGATTAAAAGCACCTCTAAAATACGATGATGTTTGCTACGTGAATCCCAGTATGCTCCAAGTAAATTACTCAGGGAAATATCCAGGTAACTGTCAAGCTGTGAACTTTTCCTCCTGGAGGGGTGCTGTGCTGTGAGCACACCTGGGCAAGGTGAGTCTCCTTGGAAGCTGCTGTGGAACTGAGTTTCCATTGTTTAACATGTCCCAGGGGAAACGTGTGCTGGAGCTGAGGTGTTTCTGTGTGACAAATACGATTCAGCTGAACATTATTCACAGCTTTGTCAACACTTCTCCCGAGTGTTTGAAGAAGTTATTTAAGTACTCCAGGAGTTGAAAAAAAAAATGTTTATTTGAAACATAATGGATGTGTGGAGAAGAAAATCAAAAGTAGTGTAGATGACAGATTTTTTTTTATAGCTATGGAATGAATAATGTTTTAATCCTTTGCACAGGAGAAAGGGTGAGGGAACAAAATAAATCTCTTAAAGGTCACAGGGGGTACTTTGTCTTCATAATAAAAAAGTTGAGCTTCACAGTTTATAAAGAGACTCTTTTTTCTGTTTTTTTTTCTGCTGCCTATTATAAGACCTACAGGCTTATTACTTTCCTCTTAGCATTAGTTAGGCAGGCCAGGAAACCATTTTCTTAGTCAGCTTTAAACATATTGAACTGTTTTGTGGTGGTTTAGTGGCTCCTGGCTTTGGAATAATGAAGTTTTCAGCAGTAGTAATATCAATACCTCTGCAATAGTTTCTTTTCTTTGTCTAGAACAAAAGAAACCAACAAAACAGAGAAAAACAAACAAAAGTTTGTCTGTTTCTTAAAATACAAGTACTAAAGTCATCAGCTACAGGTGTTCTAATTAATGAAATAAAGAAAAATTGGTGAAGAAATGGCAGTTTCCAGGACACCAGTTGTTTGAAAATGCTCAACAACATTGCAGTGGTTCCTGATTAAATGGAAAACAAAATCCTTGAGAAAAAATACAGAGTTTTAGCCCCAAAACCTCTACTAGAAAATGTGTACAGTAAGTCAGAGTTGCTAAGTGAGGCAATAAATTTCCTTGATTTTTCTGGCAGGGAAAAACAACAAAAAAATATTTAGAAAGTAAATATGAGTGATTTTTTGTTGTTGTTTTTGTTTTTTAATTTAGGGTGAAGAAAGAAAAAGATTCATCAAATATGCAAGAATTAGCTCCTTCCCTAACTTACTGGTAACATTCCAAAACTTCAAACATTTATATTTATCAAACCTGTAATTCTAAATTGGGATGAATTACATCTCAAGATGTAATTTCAACTTGCTGAAAATTATTTGCAGGTGGGCATGGTTTTGGAGTCTTCTTCAATGCTCTGTGTACTTTGACAGCATTAAAGACTGAATTTTGGCCCTCTAATTCAGGCTTTGAAGAGCTGCCTTTGAGTTAATAAATGGTATTTCCCATAAAGCCTCTCTCCACTTAGAAATATTATTTAATATTTTCTAAGCTGCAGCAATTTATGTTTGATGCTTTTGAGGATTCAAGAATGAGTGTCTTGGTTGAGAGAGCATAACTGGGAAGGTTATATTTACTAAAACCTCTATTAAGTCCCTGAATGCAAAAGAACATTATATATGTAAAGAACATTATATATATATATATATATATATAAAGGGGAAAGATATAAATATTTAATTATACTAGCTTATATTGTTTGCTTCTAGCAAAGTTCTTCCTCTCCAACACTCTTGACAACAATAAATCATTAAAAATTACTAGATTTTCTGTTTTAACTTGGGACAAGGAACATGGGAGCTTGGGCTACTCAGCAAACAACCAAGTGGGCATTAATGGGATATAAGTTTGAGTGAGAAGTTAATTTACTGAGGTATCTAAAGCCCTGGTTTAAACCCTCAGGCACTCCAGAGCTGGAAGAACCTTCTAGGCCTGCAGAACACAACCAACGGTTAATTTCAGCCCCATAAAAGAGGGCTTTTTCTTTCTTTTCCCTTTTTCCTCCTTTTTTCCGTTTTTCCTCCTTTTAGAGTCTTTTATAACCTAAGTGCTTTACTGTGTTACAAAGCCAGGTTCATTTGTAGTAAAACACCCACTTGACATTTGTAAGACTCTTGCCACTGATTTCCTGGGAACAAGGTTGATTTCCAAGCACTTTTATCATGAGAACATAGGCTGTAAAGCCCCAATAATTTTAGAAAGCTCCTTAAGTAACTACTTTAAATTGCTACTAAATTCTTTTGATAAGAGTTTGTTTTACAGGGACATTTGGAATGCATTACTGAATTCAAGGCCATCAACCTCAGCTAGATTTTCTGAATAAAAGTTATGTATACATTCTGTTCCAAGAATTTTGAGAACTCACCTTTCATTTTGCTTCTGCATCTGTATTTCTAAGTATTTTCAAATTTGCTTTTTAAATAGAAGGACTTGCCAACACGGGATTTAAGTGAAGACTTTCTTCAGTAATAAATTTTCTTCCTTAGAGGTACATCTCTGCATGGAATACTTTGCCTGGAAGGAACTGTACTCCTGACTGAAGCTTATTATGGTGTCAAGGGTCAAAGAAAGAGTAAACAAGTGAAAAAATGAACAATGAACTCCATTATCCCATCCTTCACTTATAGTCTTTAATTATCTTTTTTTCCATTGAAATAGTTGTAGATCCCTACTGGCTTCCATTTACTATCTCAAAAAACTTTTTGAACTGGTTTCTGCTGACTAAAACTTGAATTTCACAATTAAAGTCAGTGAAATATGAAGATCCTGAGCAGCCTTTTTTCAGAAGTGATGAAGACATTGGGAACACAGGGAAACTGTATAACTGTTGATGTAGCCTTTTAATATTAATCCAGATCTGCTCAGATATTAGAAATAGATAATTGTGATTGAAATGTTGGCTTATTAAAGATGCATTTGAAAGTACATTTGAATTTAGAGATTTAAGAGATATTGTCCTATTCCCATAGAACCATCGGATTGTATAGGTTGGAAAAGACCTCCAACATCATGCAGTTCCAGCTTTGAATACCATGATGCCCTGAACAGATCAAACCAGAAAACAGAATAGCCAAAACAAGACTTCACACACAGGTCACAGGTTCCCAAATAGTTTTAATGTTCTGCTGCCAGCCTGGCTGCCACTGAACAAGTTCAACCTCAAAAAGAAAATTGCAAGAAGAAAATCAAAACCAGCAATAAAAGCCCCCCTTCCTAATTCAGAAGAACATCAATAAACAGACAAAGTAGCTCTGTTGCTTTTAAGAATTCAGCAAAGGAAGTTTCAGCCAAGGAAATGCATTGGAACTGCATTAAGTTCCCTGTGCGCAAAACAAAACATCCCAGGTAAAACACTGCTAACAGAGTCTGTGAAGACTCTGCCTTCAAACTCCTGGGAGAGATAAACCCTTCCCCACAGCCTCCCTGTCAGGGGAGCACTGGCATACCACTCAAACAACCAGAACAGCAAATAGCTTCTGGGAACACGTCCTTTTACTCTTCTAAAACAAACTCACTGAAAACAAACACGATCCCAAGTACTTATGCATCTCCAAAGATACATCCTGCTGGGAAAATATGAAGGAAAAGCAAAGTGAACACCAACACATCCTGCAGAAAAACCCTGACTCACACATTTCCACAGAATCACAGAGAAAGCCCAGTTTCACTCTTGAAATGTTAAGAGGGTTGTTTTCTTTTTTCAATCAACAGAGTTAAAAGAGGCTGAAACACTAAGCCAGCAGTGGTCCCACGTGGAAGTGTTGTCACTTAGTGTGGCTTCAAGAGGGTGTCCAAAGCAGACAATTTAAAGGCTTCATGGCCACCATGCTTTAAAATTCATCATCACTGTCTTGATTTTTGGGGGTGTTTTGAAAGCTAAACCTGAGCAAGTGATGGAGCAGCATCACTTCTTTTAGGCGACTGAGCTGTCCCCAAGTGACTCAGAGCAGTGGAGCAGAGCTGAAGCAGGGACCTGTTTCCTGCAAAAAGCAGCAGCAGCAGCCAAAGCAAAAGGCAGTGAATATTTGCCTGCCTTGCACCAAGGCATGAACACTCTAAAACAGTGCAGCTGGCCGTGATACAAAATGCCTTGAGCAACACTTTTTGTGAGAGGAAGACACTCTGAGCGTAACTCTGTACATTTACATAAATATCTGCAACCACAAAGGGGTCAGCAGAGACCCGTGGCACAGTTGCACAGAAAGAGCAGGGGAAAACACTTGAAAAGGGTAGCATCAGCAAGATAAAAATAGGGAATTGAGAAGCAGGAGAGCTGTGTGCTGGGACCAGGTAATTCTACAGAATAAGCAAGAAAGGAGCCTGGTGAAACCAGAAAAAGTCCTAGTCTCAAAAATAATTTAAAGGGCAGATGAGATTATCCCCTTTTCTTTTGGGAGAAGGGCAAGAAACACCAGCAATGGGAGAGGAAATCTGGGGAGGAAATAGGACTTTGATTCCTGCTCCTGCTCTCCAGCTGACTCTGCCACAGGCATTCTGGCAATATCTTTTGCTGGGACAGACCTGTCCAAACTGATGTCGAAATCTCCTGCTTTCCTGTCATTTGTCCTGTTCATGGGTCTGTGTTTCACGTGTTTTATTGCTTGGTATTGCTCAAGGCCAGCTTGGGTAGGGCTGGGAGCAACCTGGGAAGGTGGAAGTTGTCCCTGCCCATGGAAAAGTGTGGGACTGGATGGGCTTTAAGGTCCCTTCTAACCCAAACCAGTGTGAGCTTGAGATTATGTCACTGGTGTAGCCTTTACTCAAAACACACCTGAAACAGCTGCAAAAGGCTCTTCTTGCAGCCCATCCCAACTGGAATTTCTCCTTCTGCCAGCACTGTAAGTCACACCACGGTCACAGAGGAGATTGTGCCATACTCCCCACCACGAGTGAGGCGTCCCCACAGCTCCTCCTGCACCACATGGCAGAGTAGTAACAGCTGCAGAGGCATTTGCTTTTGGCTTCTTCTTCAGAGAGGGTGTGCAGCACAGATTGCTCCTTTGGAAAACCCAGCAAGATGCTCCAACAATTTATAAAATTTATAAAGGAATACAATTTTTTTTTTACAGTTCATAAAACCCCAGAAAGACAGCTCTCTCTCAAGCAAGTAGAGTGATACCTGTGTTCAAAGAAAGCACTTATATAAAGAGAAATTTTCACTCAATTGCTCCCAAGTACCTAAGCCAGAAAAGGCAGAAAGTGAACTGGCCTCAGGCATCCAGGAGTCCCTTGGTTTACCTTTGCAGCCACCACAGAGAAATCGCTCTTTTATTTTAGAAATGTAAAAATATTGCATTTGGATTAAATAAATCGTCTTGACAGCATAAGACAAATCATGTTTGTTTGGCCCATGTAATCAGGACAGTGAGAAATGAGCTATTTACGCTGATAATCTCAGGCTGTTATCAGTAAGATTAATTTGTCTGCAGAGACATTCCCAAGTGACCCCAAGATCCTGCACTATATTTATGCTGCTCTTTGGAGATTTATGAATTGGGAGAGTTAAGAAGAACATAGCAAACACTTCTAGATTCATCGGAACAAAAGAAGAGAACAAAAACTAAACTTAAGGGTTTTATTGTAATTTTTTTTCCCTGCAGTCCAGTGTTAACTCTGGGAATTTGGCTCAGATCTATGAATTGAAGAAGCATTTCCCTGGATCTTAGTGCAATTTTCCATTCAGCAGCCTCCCCCTGAGATGCTGTTATTAGCATTCCCAGAAAAGCCTCCAGAGCAGAACCAGACTCAAGAATGCATTTATCAGCTGATACAATAATAGCAAATTTATTGCCCTGAGGAGGCAGCTCTTGTAGATTATATATATATATATATATATATATATTGGACACTGACTTCTGGATTATTTGGTAACCATTTTATTTGTTGGCCTTACGAGACACAGAGAACGACTGCAACTGTTTACTGACTGCTTGCCTCCACTTGTCATTTCAAGACTTGGAGCATTTGCTCTGGGCTAATTGGTTAATACTTGCTCAAACTGATTCTTGCTTTAAATCCCCTCCCAAAGCAAGAACTCAGGGCAGCTGTTAAAGAAATGATGCTGTTGGTTTTTCTTTCTACAGGATTCTCACAAGATTTCTTTGTCCTTCTCGCCCCCATTTCCTTCTGTTGCTGATGCTGTTTCTGCACCTCAGAACACCCAGCTTTAGTGGATTAGGTCAGCATGTGTCCAGATCACAGCTCCAGATGGAGAATTAAACTGTTCAGTGAATCCTGCAAAGCTGCACAATATTTCATTCTGGTCTCACTGGAATGAAAGACAATAATCTTGGGATTTGAGCACTAATAATGCAATGTTCCCATAGGGGCGACTGCTTTTCTCAGGATATTATGGAACACAACTGTGGTTACAGAATGCTCCATGTTGATCAACAAAATCTGATCATACTTTTTACAGCAATGTTTTCTAGCTCCCCACAGGAGGTGTTCTTCAGACAGGTGTCCCTCATTAGTTTTTCTCCTACTTCTCAATGTCAGCAAAATTATAAGAGCAGAAAAAAAAAAAAAAATCCTTGCTTTCTGTTGTCCACAGAATCCCAGAAGGGTTTGGGTTGGGAGGGACCTTAAGCCCAAGCAGTGCCACCCCTGCAATGGGCAGGGACACCTTCCACTAGCCCAGGGTGCTCCAAGCCCCATCCAGCCTGGCCTTGGACACTGCCAGGGGCAGCCACAGCTTCCCCACCCTCACAGGAATAGTTCCTCACCAACATCCCATCTGACCCTGCCCTCTGCCAGTGGGAATACATTCCCTATGTCCTGTCACTACAAGCACAAAGCACAGGTGTCCCTTTGAGAGAGAGGTTCTTTGCTTGCTCTTGGTGTTGATTATTTTTTTTCTTGGTAGTCATTTCCCCTCCAAAATTTTGGTCCGAGTCTTCACGTATGCAGAAAGTAACCAAAAATAAAACTTCTCTCCACTAGAGCTCATACAGTTCTGGGGTACTACTGGAAATCCTACTATTGATAAATTCAATTGAGAAAATACAGGAGAGAGTTTCTCAAGGTCCAGTTCCTACAAATATTTGGTTTCATTGTGTGGCTTTTTATCTAACACCACACTTCAGCGCAGTAAGAGATGCACTTCAGCCAACATGGGAAGAGGAAGCAGATAATCAGAATTTTTGGGGTATTTGCCAAAAAACCCTTCCTTTACCATTAATAAGTTCCCTTAAATCTTACCCCAAGTCTCCAACTGGCAATATATACTAAGGAAATAATATTTAAAACCCTTCTAACAGAATGAAAATACACTGTTAGAACATTTTCTCTATAAATATACCCTCCTGTATGATGAAGTGATTTCTGCTTTGAGGGACCTTTAATTTATCTGCTCTAGGTGACAATTACCAAGCAGAAATCAGAGCTATTATTTCTTTAATCTAATCAGCTATGGTCTAGTTTACTTCCAGATGTGTCCTATTGACTGAAAAAGAAAACTCTAATAATTCACAGTTTCTCTGGGATCAGTTTGTCATAATTTGATTAATTCCCTCCTCATCTTCTTCTTGCCTTCTAACGTTATAAATCAGCCTAATCAAATTATTGTCACTTTCTCCATACAGGCAGAAAAAAAAGACAGATTGTCTTTGCTGTCAGCAGTTGGCAGAAGTCTGAAATACAAAGTTTGTTAAAACTTATGAACAAGCAAAAAATACAGACTCAAAAAACCTGTACACTCCTTCCAGTGCTCCATAGACAGGGTATATATAAATCATTCATACAATTTCATCTCCCTCTTATGCTCTGTCTTACTTAAATGCAGGACTTTTGAATCAAATTTATCATTGTAAATAACCAGAGCAGGGAGGGGAAAGAAGAGGAGATTTCTGCAAAAACAGTGATTCATGAGGGAAACTTTGATTTTGCTTGATATGTCTTGTCTGAATCTCTTTTAAATTGCTCAACCTGGAGGCTGTATTTCATTTTTGTTTGTTATCCAGCACTCATCTGGAACAGCCCATAGTGCTGCAGTGGAGGAAATGTGGAAGGCCAGCATTCCTCCAAAATCAAAGCCATATTTCCTTGGGAAATTATTCTCCTTGGATGTGCCCCTGGCTCCCATAATATTCCATGTGCAATTTTTGCTAAGAATCACATCTTCACTCATTTTATATCCTCAAGCTACTCTAGTGATTAATCTGGTTAATTTGAGCATGGAGAACATGCTTAGGTCGAACTTTTGATTTTACTGACTTTTCTAAAAACTTTTCTAAAGAGCAAGTACAACTAATTAAGAATCTTCTTGCTGCCAATATTACATAATGAAACTAAATCACAGAATTATATAGTAACTGGGAATAATCTGAGTCTGAGAATATCATGATTTATTTTCCCCCAAATGAGAGAAGTACCAGGGAATAAGGGACAGAAATCTCACCTGCAGTAGTTTTCTAGTTAAAGACTGATTTTGAAAATGACAAAATAAGATTGGAATAAGTTGTACAAATGAGAAGGGAAATAATTTAGTTTTGTGTAAGTGTCATTATATTTGGCTTAAAGCTCACAAAAAGCAAAAATTAGAGGAATTGCAGTTAAGTCTAAAATATCATTAAGTTAAAAAACTAAACTGATGCAATGTTCCTGATGAAAGCTCAGAATTGATGCGTGGTGGGAAACTTTTTCATAGAATGAGAAGAAAGTCTGCGTACATAGGAATAAAATACTACAAACTTACACAAAACATGTTGATTCACATACCAGAACATCTTTACTTCTCCTTCCTCTAGCTGTAGTTCTTCCACTGGTGTTTTGCAGCTCTGGGCAGGCATTAAGAAAACTGTCACACTTGCCAAGCCATTAGACTGTAACACTTTTATTCTCTCATTAAAGCAGAAGAAGATGAGCCTGGACCAGATTGTCCAATACAACTACTCTAGAAAGAGAAAAATCCAGGTAAAGAGAGTTGATCCTACACAATTCAGTATTAGGGACTCTTCTGTTCTGCTTAGTGACAAAAGGGACCAGAAAAGTGGATTGAATCTCTTCTGGGTTTTGTGATAGCAGGTAAATTCACATTGTCAGTGCAGCACTGGGAAGCAAAAGGCTTTCCAAATGATAAACACTGATATTTTATCAACAGCTCCTTGTCCTCATCAGACACATCTTCTCCTGTCACTGGTGCAGAATTCTCAATCAATGAAAGAATTCACAAGTATTAGGAGTCCCTCTCTTCTTTGTGGGGAGAGATGAGAAAGTTTGAGTGAACTTCCCTTGTCAGTTTTTCTGCCAAATCACTCCAGAGCTGTATCTGTCTGGGTTTCTTCATTGTGAAAGCTCACATCCTAAATTCCACAAAAAAAAACAACTGTGTGAGAGATTCCAAAGGCTTGTTCAGGTTGAGTAACACCATATTCATTTTTGAATTGAGCCATTTGCAGCTATAAATGTTTCACACAAATATTCTGAAAAAAATCCCCAAATAACAGCTGGAAAGTGAGCTGGGAAGAGCAGGTGGAACTTAACACTGGCAGCTGAATTCTGTTCCCTGTGGCAAATATTTCCTCCATCACATTCTCCACAAATATACATTTTACAAGCTTCTTTTGGGTAAAAAAAAAAAAAAAATTAAACAAAAAGTTAACAATGTGTAACCAGCTTTCCTGAGCCCCTGACACTTAGAAAGTGAAACCCATCTAGTGTAAGCCAGAGAAAAGGTGACATAGACATGAAATGAAAGCCTACTCATGAAATGAGACTCAGGATGCCTAATTAATGCTCCACAAAAATCAAGGGAAAAACAGCAAAAAAAGCACCAATTATTACTGAAATCATGACACTTCTGTGGGTAAAATGAGAAAGTTCCTTCATGCCAGCCCACAGGAAAAAAGGCAGTACCAGGACTTATACTCCTTGGATGAGCTCAGACAGGTGATCATTTCCAGCACATCAGTGAAAAACAGTGGAAAACAGCTGTCTCATTTGCAGGCCTTTCTGATGTCAAGCAGCCTCCCCACTTCAGTCAGAGATTTCCTTTTCTAATCTTCTTTGTGCTTCACAGGTGGGAGTTGCTGCTCCTGAACTTCTATCATCAATGGAATTAGAGATGGCTGTGATGGGAGGATTTAAAAAATGACTGATCAGGCTGATTTCAAGCTCCAAACTTCACTGGATCCATTCACTCAGAAGGCACTTCCTGCTAACAGTTTTGTGTTAATTAAGATCGAGACTACAAGTGTAAAACCAGTAGCTTCCAACCCCGCTAATTCTAACCAGCTCTGGGTACACAGTATTTTGGAGGTAATGTTGAATCGCTGGTGACATGAGAGGGAAATAAAACCCAAGAGAAGCAAGTGATGCAAAACAAAACAATTGCTTACCTTCAAAGAGCCCCTGAGTGATGGTAACACCCACCAGCCTCCACACACCCAGTTTTATTTATGAGCAGGATGTCAGATGGTCTGGGTTGGTTGGGATCAGCTGTCCTGGCTGTGTCCTTGTGCACTCTCAGCACCTCACTGGGAGGATGAGGAGGAGTAAGTGCTGTATGAGCACAGATCAGCAACAACTGAAACATCAGGGTGGTATCAGCACTATATTCATCATTGTTCCTACAATTTCAGAACACAGCCCCATGCGAGCTGCTGTGGAGAAAGGGAATTCCAGCCCAGCTAAAAACAGTCCCTGGTCATAGTCCTTGGGGTCTTTCAGTCAGGAGGTGGAGAAGGTCATGCTGCAATTCCATCTGAGACATGAGGGAGAGAAATTCCCTTTGAGACATGGGGCCACAGTGGCCCAAACTTCTCCCTTCTGCCATCTTCCCCATTTGAGTTCTTACTGAAAACAGTCTCTCCATTCCCATGCCACTTTCTCCCCTTCTGGAAAGCAGGATCCAATCTCCTCTAAATAATCCAGACATTTTATTATTTTTTTTCCTGCTGTTTTTCTTTTTAGGTGTTCAGAAGGATTCAGTCTATTTGTAATCACTTGTGTTCATATTTTCCTTGCCAAAATGAACATACCACAGCCTATTCCAAGTTGTTTGTGAAGATCTCTGTCTCTGGGATGGGGCATAGTCACAGACATGGGGCAATGTCCCCAGTACAATTTCTTTATATTAAAATTACAGAGAGTGGCCAAAGTTCTAAATCCTTTCTTTTTTCCTCTCTTATGTACAGTGAGCCTATTTTTGTCTGAGAAATACTCCCAAAACTCGCATCAGGGGTAAGACAAAAATGAATGACAGCCCTAACAAGTTATTGGATGTATTATGTGGTCACAGCCATGAAATCAGTTCTTCAGTTTTCCTCCCCTGTTACACTGTATTATTTCCCTATTATAATTAAATCTATAACCTGTTTTTAACTTGGCCTGAATGGCCTAGAGATTAAGCAGGACCTACTGGAACCTACAGCTCTCTGTGACCAGAACACCAATAAAAAAAACAACCATATTAGGTGTTTTGAAAATTATGAAGGAATTTCCTCTTGCCTATGAATTCAGAGGGTGATGACACTAATTTCCCTAACATGAATAAACTCTAATTTTGTCTATTATAGCTGAAGATGAACAAACAAAACTATCAAACTGAAATTAAACCTTTTCCCTCTACTGTTACAAGGGAGGTAACTGGGATATGAGACAGGGAAGGATTTAAAATATACTGAAATATCAAACCCTAAATAGTGAAAGAAGAAGAAACCTCTACCAGTTATTATTTTCCAGATTTTTATCTCATTTACCCTTTTTATCTCATTTAAGCTCATTTAGTACACTCTACACTGAAAGATTCCCTGCTCCCCATCTGCTCTGTTCTTCTGATTTGTTCCCTTTTTCACTCCCAGGAATTTAATTCCCACCACAAGCTCACAAAGTACAACCTCACAAACATATTTTCATCAAACGAAAAACTAAGTAAACAAATTCTTGAGGGCCACAATACTTTGAATCCATGGATAAGTAAGAGATCTTTATAAAGTCATGTTTCCTGTGTAGCTTCCTAAAATAACAACTTTGTGAGAGAACAAACGAAATTGTGTGATTGTCACATCCCCACGTGTTTAGCAGAACCTGAAGGGTATTTAGCTGATGGAGATGGTTTGAAAAGAGAATGTTTAAATTAAGTGCAGATTTGAGTCTGACAGGGAAAAGATATAAAGCATGGGAGTTGAAAGTACATGGAAATATGCAAATTGTTGCAGATAGGAGAGCAGCTGCAGGAATGCTCAATGAAAAATATAAAATCAGGGACTGGTTTGGGTTGGAAGGACCTTAAAGATTGCCTTGTTCCACCCCCTGCCACAGGCAGGGACACCTTCCACTGTCTCAGGGTGCCCGAAGCCCTGTCCAGTCTGCCTTGGGCACTTTCAGGGATCCAGGGACAGCCAGACCTTCTCTGGGCACCCTGTGCCAGGGCCTCATCACCCTCATACAAGAGAATTACGGCACTGCAAACATATTTTATCCACTTTTCTTAAAGCCTCTGTAAGAACTGCTGCAAGCTTTTGCTCCAGTAGGTAATATTTTCACCTCAACCAACAGAGATCTGGGAAATGAAATAAAGCATCAATGTAGCGCGTTCCTGAAATAGTCACAAAATTGTCATATTTCTAACTTGACAGAAACTGCACTTTCTAGTCTATAGACTATTTCAATCTTTCAAAAACTTTCTTCAATTTAGGAGAAACATTTGTGGCAAAGGAGTTCTCAGGAACTGCACATTTGAAGTCGTGATGAGTAATCTTCGACATTTGGACTCAGAGCTCTAAAAACTCCCTTTTCCTGAAGGGAGCCAGGAGTGGGGAAAGGACGGCTCAATGAAAATGTCAGAGGCTGTGTTCTCCTGGAGGCCTGTCTGAATGCTGACAAAGTCCTTTTCCAATTTCCTTTAAAATGGATTTGGGAAACGTTTATTAGTTCTTCTTGAAGTGCCTGTAATTACTTTGTCTGTGCTGCTCAGTCTAGGCCTGCAGGCTGCTTTGCACAGACATCTCTTGTCCTCCTGTGCCATGTGCTCTGACAGGAGATATTAACTCTCCAATATAGAAAAAAGTTCAGATGTAATTTGTGATCCTAATCCATGCAAAGTTGCTGTAGATGATATTAAGAGTTCCTTCAGAGCAGATTTTGCAAGTGTAGTAACGGATATTTAGAGTTAATACAGCTTTACTTAAAATTTTAATTGTATCACAGAATCATTTAGGTTTGAGATCACCGAGTCCCAGCTGTGCCCAATCCCCACCGTGTCACCAGCCCAGAGCTCTGAGTGCCACATCCAGGCCTTCCTTGGACACCTCTAGAGATGGGGACTCCAAACCCTCCCTGGGCAGCCCCTGCCAATGGTTATCAATTCTTTCCATGAAGAAATTCCTCCTGACGTCCAGGCTGAGCCTCCTCTGGCACAGCTTGGGGCCATTTCCTCTCATCTCCTCACTTGTTCCCTGGGAGCTGAGCCCCACCAAGCTCTGAAATCCTTGAGGCCCAGTTTCTGGTAACCTTGTAAACCCCATGGAGGAGCTCTTACAGCAAACATCCCCTTCATTAGTGAGTTTTATGGAGTATGGGTACACTGGCTTTTGAAACAACTCTTCATCATCCCCATTTAGCCATTCAGTCCATTTTCTCTAAGTCTGGGAGCACACAAGAATCCAGTCCCTTTTTAGAAAAATTCCTAACCAGAAGATGCTCTCCGGAGGGATTTCTTAGGCAATAACTGAAATTCAATCCACAGTATGAGATTAGAGCCATTCTAACCCCAAATCCTCCAAATTCTGTGTCTATTCCTGCCCTGCTGTTTAGATCTGTTCCTGATGCAGTTTTTGGTAAGACAGACACAGCTGTACATCCAAACTGGGGATTCATGAAGTGCAGAAATATTTCTGCACCAGCCTGAAATAAAACTAAACCCAAAGGTTCATGGGGGAGATACCCCATCTGGCCTGAAGAAATTTTATCAGCATTTTTTCAGCCTTCATGTCAAAGTAACAGCCACAGGCCAATTTTAGGAAGAATCTCTGCAAGGAGATTGATTTCCCTAATGATTTTGGGGTCTTCCATTTCTTTCCATGCCTATAGGAACTATTCAGGAAATCTTTTCGGGGAAACACCTCATTTGTTGTCATTCATTAGCTTCATTCCAAATATTCATATGTTTTAGAACTCTTTAAGCTTCTGATTTGCATCATTAATATAAGAAAAATCTCCATAAAATGTTACATTATAATAAGTTCTCTTAGACACAAAATTATTACAAGGAATTTTCAACTTCAAGTCCCGGGCTCTGTTAATTTTCTGTCAACAAATAAAAACATTTTCCAGTGGCATATTTAATCAATATCCTACAATACTCTTTTGAGCTGTCATTTAAATGTTTGCCACAAATTATCTCTGTGAAATGGCCCAGGAGATTGCAGAGCAGGTATTTTTACTGCTGGTATCTACAGTCCAATATCCTGAGATAATAACCCAGAACAGCCTCAAGTTTTAAGCAAAAGCTGATTTACTTTGTGAATTTATTTTGTGAGATTACTTTGTGGTTTCTTTTATTGTTATCCTTGATATAAAAATGGATATTCTTTCTGGACACAAAGCATTAATTTATTTAAAAATATCATGAATGTCAGGATATTTATTCCCCTTGTGATTTTATTAAGTAGCTCCAACTTTCAGTCGAAAATCCAACCTGCATTGATTAGAAGAAATAGGAGTTTTCTAAAGGAAACACTGCTTGAAAATTACTATTTCATTGTTCTGGATCTGTTTAATTGTGATAAATAAGATAATGCATCGTCCAAAAATCCAGCTTCAATTCCTCTTGATCACCCTAATAAAAAAACAAACTGCTGAAAGCATATAAAACTTTGAAATATTTTCATTTTCTATTCCACAATAACCCTGAGTTATTTTCTGGAATGAAACTTGAAAGCACAGTGTTGATAATGTTTCAGAAATTAGGCTTTCCCAGCATTATTAAATTGGAAACAAAAGTAAAAAGTATTTCAGCACAGATCAGCTTTTCCATGGTTTTTGAACATATTTCTACCTTAAGTGTTCATGAGAAGGGATGCAATGAAACAGTATCATTTTTCCTATTTTTCTTCTAATTTTCTCCTCATGCCTATTCCCAGCCTTTTGTCCATACTCATCGAATTACTGAGGCAGTTTGACAGCTAAAGGAAAGGCAGAATATCAAGAGATTACTTCGGCTGTGAGACTGCAGGATGAATATGATAAGAGAGGATAAAAAGAAGTGAGGCCTCAGAGAATGGAGTTTATTTTCTTCTCTCAAGGCACTCCCAGGAAAACACTGGAAGCACAGTTTGCAAACCAGGCAACCAGAGCAGCTGTTCCCTGGTTTACCATTTCGTTTGGAACTGATTTCTGCACATCTCAGCCTAAGCACTTTAGAGAAGAAATGTTATTACTTTTCGTAAGCCAAGTTTAAGTTATTTTTAAGAGGGCAATTTCCCACAGACATAAAACTTACCTAAAATCATCCATATAAACTTTGAAATACCTCAATGATTGAAAGTTATATGTTTACTTGACTGACGTGGCTTAAAAACCATTAATCCATTACCTATCCCCCAAAGAAAGGTGTTGCAATAGAGCAGTTGGAATTTCGGACCATTTTTTTTAAAACATCACATATTTTAAACACTTTTGAGACTCCAGAAACACACTAGCTCAAGTATCAGCATCTCCTGTCATCTCAGAATAATTAAAGAAAAAATTCTCGAGGAAGGAAAGGTCAAATGGACAGATTATTGCTGCATGCTCCTGAGCTGATTTTTGAAAATTTAGGAAATTGAGGAAGAATTTTTATGCGTAAAGATCGGTTCTGTATATCAGAAAACATTAAAAGGAAGTGGTTTAGATTATCTAATTTTCAAGCTGCATCTGGATTCTCCTTAAATTTATTTAATAAGGTTCTGTTTCATCAAGATTTTCCAGACTGATTTTTTATTCTTTCTCAATTATAACATAAGAGGCCAATTATAAACAGGCTTGTGTGTCATAATCATTACATCTTTCCAGTGGAGTGATAGGAAATTACATGGATTTAGAGGCTCCCAGAGGAATACATTGCTGTCAAACAACAATTGACTGTCAGAGCGGTTACCTAATTCCATTATTGGCAGAAGGGGTAACATGGAATTTCACTTTGTCCAATTCCACATCCCTTTTGGCTGCTCAGAAAATCTGGGCAACCACCTTGGTTCAGGTCAGGCATCTATTTAGATCAATCTTGTGCCATTCAGACTCAGATCAGGAGTTCTGACTCTGCAGGATTCACGAACGTTTACTGTTGTCAAGTATTTACCAAGAGATGCCCTCAAAAAATTCCTGAATTATGGAAGCAGCAAATGTAGCAGCAGGACAAGGAGGTCCCAAATACCTTTGTTTTCCATTCTTCATTTCAAATAGAACTGGAAAAACCTGTTCAACTACTATTGAAACTGAAAAAGCCACACATACTGAAAAAAAAAAATAAATTGAGAATTAGAGTTGTTGAGGAACTTAAATTGAGAGATAGCAATTTAAAAGGTCTGAGCAATTAAAAGGAATAATTTGACCAATAATTACAATGCTTTAACTTGAATTTCTTGGGAATTTTGATCATAGCAATTTGTTAGACTTGTTTCCCAGATTGCCAGAACATTTCTCTGGAATTTTTAATTATCCTGTCACAAATTGAAGATATAAGGAAAAGGAGGAAAAATAGAGTCAAAGAATAATAAAGGCTGGAAAAGATTTTTAAGATAATTAAGTCCAACCATCAACCCAGCACCCTGTTCACCTCTAAGCCATGTCCTCAATTGCCACATCCACAGGGTTTTTGAACATTTAAATAAAAAATTCAGTTCCAATTCTTGAAAAAACAATTTAGAATATTTTTTCTAAAAATCCCATAATACTCTGTGACTATATTGAGACTGAGCCAGACTTATAGAGATGTACAAGAACCTTCTTCTCGTAGGAATCCCATTATAAGGTCTCTTAAAAATGCCCATTCCTTGGCTCACAGTGGCCAAAGGAAACTTCTTGGTGCAGGAGGCTCTAAGAACTTGCTCCATGTAGGAACTGTGCATGAATTTTCCTCCTGCACTGCAAATCATTTTTACAGCAATTTCTGCAGCTCCAAGGATGACATAGACAGTTTCCTAATGCTTATCCTCTTCCAAACAGTCAGATTTTCAGCTTACAAAAGATCCCTCAGGGAGAAAAAAACCTATTGTTTAAGAAAAGAACAATATTAGGCGCAAAGTGAAAGTCAAAAATCAATTGAAAATCCTAAATATAAGGAAAGCAAAATGATATTGGAGGAGGAAAAAAGCCTTTCTTTGATCAGGGAGGTCATTTAAAACAATATGGCCTACAGTTATTTTTAATGAAGTTTAAAAGCATAAATGAGGCTTAGCATTATAGAAAGTAAAAGATTAGCACTGGAATAAGTCATGTATTTTCTTTAAGTTTGGGCATAAAATTCTTTGAAATGTCTATGGCATCGTTAGCATTTATAATATAGGGCAGGTTTTGCACTGCTGGTAAATGAAAATCAGAAGGGTTCCCATCAGTTTTAAAATGACATTGCATTTCAAATTCTCACATTTCTATTTTTAAAGAAAACTGCCAGATTAATTTCATTTGCAAATATTACAGGAAGCTTGAAAATTAATTATGGAGGCCAAAGTATTAAAAGAGAAAATAATCAAGTCCAAATGAACTTTGAATACTCAGCACATTAATTATTGTCTTTTTGCAATAATTAAAATAGAGCTCATGAAAAAAATCTGTCCCAGCTTCATTTCAGATGGTTTAAGAACTGAGGGATTCTTTTGCATTTATTTTATAGAAAATAGAAAGTTGTTATTTCCAAAGCGTTTAAAGGAAATTTTCTTTCTAATCTCCTCAGAAAAAACAAAACAAAACAAAACAAAAAAACACCAAAAAAACAACAACACCAAACAACTGTGAACATGTAAACAGTGCCAGGGTATGAAAAAGCCCTAATCCTTGCTCTGGTCCCTAGAAGACCATACAAACTTTTTGTGACATAGCTGAGTGGCCACAGTGGGATTCTGGCAAAGGTTGGGCTTGATGGAGTTCTTTTCCAGCCTTAATGACTCTGTGATTCCATGGATAAACAAAAGTAGGAGACTTCAAAATATTATTTTTAATATAAAACATATATATATATAAACCATATATTTTTAATATAAACCATATTTGTGGCACTCAAACGGTTGTGTTTTCCAAATTAGTCTCCATTTATTCTCACCATATTGGACAGAGGAAGTTATGGACCTGGGGATTATGTAAATGAGATTGGTGAACCAAAATATGCCATGAATCCTTAAAATGCTCACACTAACCAGTGGCAGAGATGAAAACTCTTCAGGGGAATTGCAAAAAACACTTCAGCTCAAGTTTCTTTCTGGCTAAAGTGGAAAGCCATCCAGAATTACGGGAGATAGTCATTTCTCTGCTGTTCATACTTCAAGTCTCATTTCTTGCAATAAATTATTTTTATGAGCATTTACTGATTAAAAAAATCCCAAATAAATAAAACTAAGGGACTTTTAGATGTTTAGTATTACATTTTATTTATTTTCCTTTCCTTAAAAGTAAAACCCTCACTTAGTCACAAACATCTCTACAAGTCCACACCAGGAGTAAGGCTGTAGCACCAGGAGTAAGGCTGTAGCACAGAAAACTCACTGGACTATGGGAAAGAGCCTTGCATCCAACTGAAATATTCCTCTAATTCCTAATATAACAAGAGTCTCCTGGAATTTAGAGGGAAGGTGAATATTCCCAATAAATGCCACGTGGCACGAGTGTGGGGGACACTGGAACAGGAATTTTGGGAGCAATGTAAATGTCCAGAGCTTCCCCTATCCTCATAATTTCCGTATTTAAATAAATTTAAATCTTTTCTTGGTTACTGTCTCCGTAGCCTACAAATGTTTCTTCAGAACATAAGAAGCCACCTTCTGATATTTGTTGGCAGCTTCCCAAAAGAAGTTCTGCTTCACTTGGCACTTTCTCTGCCTGTTCTAATGATTTTAAAGCCTACCTATATTTTAGAAAATTGATTCTAGCAGGCAAAATATGTTATTTCAATTCTTCCCAGACTCCAATAATGTTATATTTAAGCTGTTAAAGCAAATGGCAAATTTTCATTTTTAAAATAAGGGAAAACACAGCTTTTTTATGACTCTAACCCTATTTCACTGTTAGCTATGTATGAAAAAAGCAGACAAAACATTTTAGAGATCAATGGTTTGTCTTCTGATCCCAGCCTGGCTCTTTTTGAGGTGTTTTTAAAAATACTGATGTGAGAGTTAAACAGCTCAAGACCTGAAAACATAAACTAGGGTAAAATTCTAATTTAAGGATCAGCAAAACTTCTTAATTTACTTAAAAGAACATGATGTCGAAATGAAAAACAAAAAGTCAATGTGATGTGAAATGAAAGACAAAGTGAATTAAAATGTAATAAATTCCCACTTACATCATTCTACACAAGGCTTTTGCTTTTTCTTCCTTAGGAATTCTGTTGCTCTGGTGATATGAGGAACATCTGTAGGGTCAGTCAAGTTTGGATTAGACAGGACCTGGAGGAGTCACCTGAGCCAATCCTGTATGTCCAGTTCCATGGGATTGGTTTGTCCCATCTCATTAGCCCTTTTCCAGACATTTTTCTGTTTTCAAAGATTGAATAAACTGGGATTGCTCAACACAGAGGGATTAAAAAAAAAAACAAACCCCAAAGTCCAACCAACCAAAAAAACCCAAACAAACAAAAACCCCAAATAGACAAAACCACAAAACAAGCAAACAAAAACCAACAAACAAAAACAAACAAAAAAAACCAAAAACAACAAACAAAAACATGAAGAACTACAAGCGAGAACTCTAGAATCTTCAAGCACATAAGTTTGTACAAAAAGGAGAGGAATGGTTTAGTGTGAATATGGGAATAATGGTGAACTAGGAGAGATTCTGGGAACTGTGGAAAACTCTCTAAGCTAAATTTGACCAAGGGTCACTATGTAAGAAGAATCACTTTGTGCATTCCCTTCTAGCCCAAGATCTGCTTCCCAAGTTTCATTTCACTCATTCTTTTCGCGTAGAAATTTCACTAAAAAGTGACATCCTGAACTGCCTTTTGCATGGCACACCACAGCAGGCAGGAAACTGCATTTATTTACAGATTACTGCAGCACTGATGCTTTGATTGGAAAGGAAATTCCTGTATCCACTTAGGAATTGTTCTGAATAAAAGCCCAGTGATACATTATCTAGAGCTACAAGTTCCTTAAAAAAGTCTCCATTCAGAAACATCCTTTTTTCATGTCACTTCATATTAAACCTGAAGAACTACTTGAATTGCAGATGCTTTCTACCTTTCAGCTCAGAGAGCTGAATTCTTTCTCAGTGCTGAGAAGTCAAACATGCAGGATAAAGGCATGGAATTATCTGCATTGTCCCTGGCAGTACCCAGCTGGTAAATGCAGGTGTAGCACAGAAGAGCAGCTACCCTCTGAACTCATTCAAACTGGTGAAACCTGGCCATGACTGAATTTATGCAGAGCTCTGGGACATTATTTCTAAAATGAGCAGGATGAGGCTTTTTAATTTTTGTTTTCCTTCTGCAAATAATTTCTCTTCCTTATTACACTGTTTCCTCAGCTGGAATGGGAGTTAAAAAGTCCAATTATTAATCTGACAGCTTTTGTCTGATGTTGTTACAGTCATAATAAAGCATTCTCAATGTACACACTGGATGTTCTCTGATTTAATTCAATGCAAACATTTTCCACAAAAACCACTGACTTTAATAAAGTGTTTTCTTTCAGTGTTTTAGAGTTCAGTGTCCAGAGAGACTGCAGGGTCTTCCCTACCTTCAACATGCTGCTCCTCAGGGGACAGGGAACTACTGGTGGCTGTCCCAGGGGAATCCAAGCTTTGTACATAATCATGTTGTAACACTAAATTACTAACTGTAACACTAAATCACTGATTTTGACACTAACTTGCTAATTGTCAAATGTGTAAAGCATGATGATGTTAATTTCTCCTTGATTTTCAAAGTCAAATTTATTTCTTCCCCAAATTTTTCTTCTACTTTGATCTAAATTACCTGGCTTAACTGGCTAAGCAAAATTCAGAATTAAACTGCTTTTGAATTTCATTTTGGACCAGATTTCTGAATGAGAGTGTGAAAGTTTGTTTTTGTTTTCTCTATAGATATAATACACATGGGATGAGATTTGAACCATCTGTCCCAGCACTTCGAAGTTTGACATCAGTGTTCTGAAAATGGGTTCTGCCTTGGAATGTAAAGCTCCCGGAATGAAGGAAGGCTCAGGAGGAAGGCTCAGGAGGAAGGCTCAGGGAAAGTTTTCAGTACAACTTGGGGACTTTTTTATAGTGGGACACAGAGGGAAGCCACCAGATGTTGGGCTGTTCTTGAGACAGGCCATAAAATGAGCAGGTGTTAAGCGCAGGATGAAAAGCCAGGAGCTCAAAATGAATTCTGCACCATTTTATTCCCAGAGACACCTGCAATTAAACAAAAGGTGGAACCACCATCAGTCCCAGAAAAAGCAGAGCTGCAAATCCACTCAGTTTATTGTAATACTTGTGCAAACAAAAAGCTTGGGGGGAACATTCAAGAGTAGAACCCTTGCAGAGGAATGTTCAGCTTTGGGAGTCTGATTACAAGTCTGCCAGAATTTGAGGTGATTTTCCATCAGTCTCTTTTTCAAAGGTTCTACAAATCTTTTTTTGTAGAACTTCTCCCTAAAGCTTTGTTTTCTAATAATCAGTATTTAACATATGGAACCGTTCTATCTCAAGAAGTGTGTTCTAAACAACATCCTCTCAGGGTAAATACAACCATTCCTCTCTCAAATTATCCAGCCGAAAAGCTTTTGATTTTAAATGCCAAAGATTGCAAGGAAAACTTGAGCATTTTCTAAAATAATTAATCTATTGGGTCATATTTTATTCCTCAGGATCAGATAAATCTCCTGCCAAACACAGAAAATCACCTCCCTAGTGTGTCTCTGCTTTTATTCCAGAATCAGAGTTGTTTCTACATAGAATAATTATTCCTGTCTGTTAATTAGACATAGGTTCTACACCACACAACTGTGTAAAGCTAAAATAAAGCTAGAGCTGGTTTCAGGCCCAGATGTGTTTGAAGCAAAAGAAATCAGGAAGCTGGAAGATTAAACAGATCTTCAGCCTAAGATAATAAAGAAGAGCAGTTATCCTGTACGTGGCACTAGAAAAAGACAAATTAAGATTAAGCTGAGTGTGTTTTAGGAGAATGGGGCAACATTCCAGCTGCCTTCCCAGGAATATCCACTGCCAGGTAATCCTGGTGGGGATGGGCTGGGCTGAACTGCTGACAAACCCCTAGAAAATAATTATCATTAAGCAAAAATAAGGAAAGAAATTCTTCTAAATATTTTTTTTGGTTGTTTAATAGATTCTCATAGGAACATAAGTGTGTATTATTGAGGATGAAACTGCTGCTTATCCAGCAAATCAGGATAGAGGGTAATGATCAATTTAAATATAAGTGTGACTGTGAAAACACCACTATTTAAGGGTGATTATGGCTCTGGAAAAGGTGGAGAGAAGTGTAAGTCAATCTGAAGTATTTCTCTACTCCGAAAGCTTTCAGGTATGTCTGTGATGTTCTTTTCCTTGAGTGACAGATAAACTTATCCTGGAAGTGTTCCAGGCCAGGCTGGATGGGGCTTGGAGCAACCTGGGACAGGGGAAGGTGTCCCTGCCCATGGCAGGGAGTGACACTGGATGGGCTTTTAGATGCCTTCCAGCCCAAATCATTCCATGATTCTACCAAAACTTATTTTTCTTTTTCAAAATGATTTTCAAAAATAACTGATCAATAGCCAAAATTTATTAAAGTTAAATCTTAAAATCAAAAGATCAACCCTATGGCACCTCTGGGGCTGCCTCTTCCTCCTTCATGAGACCTTCTGGTTTGAGCAGCACAGTCCTGGAGCATGAAACAATTCACTGGATTCAGTCACAGGCATTGAACCCAAAAACTGCTCCCTACAGCCAAAATTATGATGGAGTCTCATTAAACACAGAGAATTTCTCTGTCCATCTTCAAGTTCTGCACGGCACCAGAAGCACAGATTCTACCAAAGTATTTAAATATCTGCCTGCTCAGCTCGGCACACCACTGCATATTCCAGAGGCCTTTACCACAAAGCAGGACAAAAAATTCCAAGGAAAGAAAAATGCCAGCAAGGATATAAACATTCAATTTATGGACAGCCAGAGTAATACCTTAGAAATAACCTGCCAGAAATAATTAGGATATTGGTTTTAATAATGAGGAATAAGGACAACAGTAGATTTATCTTATCTGTTAAAACAGGGTCCACTGTAAATCCATCAGGGGGTTTAATCAGACAATGAGATGCTCTGGGAAGTCTCCTGAGCTCTGCTCTGCCTTGTATAAGCACATTTCAGTAATTGTTTCCAGTGCCCTTTGTACTGCCTAAATGAATGATGAATAGTTATTAAAAGCATGGCTCAGAAGGGTTATTTATGCGACATATTTCACAAAATGCATGTTTAATTAAAAATCAGCAGTGCAATTATGAGCATCATAAAGGAAATAACAAAAGCAATATTAAACTGTTAATTAGGAGCTTTTTCTCTTCAAAATGAAGTCAAGGCACTCCATGTGCATACATAAAATCCCTCATTGAAGGTATTTTACTTACTTCTGTTGGTATTAGCAAAAATATTAATCAAAATGTGGAAGAAAAGCAGCTTTCACTCAATGGTCCTTTTGGGACTAAAGACTTTTAGTCAAAGAATCAGTTAATTTCTCTCTAATTTGATGTCCTATACCTACTCTTTCTAGGTAGCAGGGAATCTTAAAATCAGAATGGATTGGAAAGGATCTTAAAAAAGGTTGGAAGGGACCTTAAAGCCCATCCATCCCACCCTCTGCCATGGACAGAGACACCTTCCACTAGCCCAGGTTGGTCCAAGCCCCATCCAGCCTGGCCTTGGGTACTTCCAGGGATCCAGGGGCAGCCACAGCTTCTCTGGGCATGCTGTTGACTTCTCATTTTTATTTCTCTGTGGTGAAATCTTTCATCATCTCTTCTTATGAGCTAGGAAAATCATTCTGAAATAGCTTTCCATATAATCAATATTTCTCAGGTTGGTTTGCCTCCAAAAGCAAGTCAAGAAGTACTAAAAATGGATTTCAAAATTGGAAGATTCAGATAAATGCACCACAATTGATGAAGCAACAAGTTTGATATCTAGCTGTGCTTTCCGGCCACAAAATAGCACAATTCATTAGGTGGTTGGAGCTAACCAACCCTACAGCTTCCAGTTATGATGAGAACTGGGAGTGTTTGTGTCATTACATATCTTTAAATTCCACTTACCTTATATATTGTGTTTCTTCATCCATCACAATGATTCTGCAACCTAAATATTCAAAACGAAAACAAGAAACCCCCTTATTTTTGCAATCAGGTTAAGCATTCCTCATGAAGACACACCTGTTCAAGTATTCACTCAGAGCTGATAAGCTTCATGCATTTTTGAAGAGCCATTTTCTGCACCAGTCACCAGCAATGTCACACTGCCAGTGCAGCAGTGATACTCCTACACAAAGCACACATCAATCAGCAGCACAAAGAATGGATTTCTGTAGTTAAAAATGCAAACAAGAGTCTATAGCAATCTGCCACTGGGCAGCAGGCTGATCTTACCCAAGTCACAAAAATACCCAAACATATTAAAGCCACTGAAAAAAATATTGTTGGCTGATAATAATACTAATGGGCAGGTAAGGACTCCTCATGAAGGAGTTTGTGATTCTCATTAAAAGGACTATGGATTAAAGCCACAATAATGACGGGCAGTGCTTTGATAAGAAGTTACATTCTTCTTATTAAAGAGATTCATATTAGCTACAGGTCACTCTGGAGGGAGAGTTTAACCACACCCAGTTTAAACTTTAAAAACCTGGACCAAACATTTATTAGTTCATTAATTAACACCACAGTGTGTGCTAACATTGAGTTCTTAATGATCATGCCAACAATCACAGAAATGTCAATTTTTAACCCTCATATTCTGCCTTGCTTACATATTTGCAGCACTATTAATGTTGTGTAATTAGTACCATGCTCATTGTTGGGTCTTGGTTGTGGCCATGAAGGGGATCAGAGATGCTGGAAGAGAAATGGGTTATGTTGTCTTTCACTCCATCCCTCCTTGTTTACACTGATTTTCCCTCTTTCCAGAGGAGGTCTTGCCTCTGGATATTTTTTACCTTGGGTTTGGTTCTCTAAGTCATTGCTGTCACCCACAAAATCCTGCTCTGTCACCCCTGAGCACTCTTCTACCTTCCAACTTTTTATCAATCAGATGAAGCTGGCCATACTTATGTTCACTCTGAGGGGTTTTTATCTGGGACATTCCTCTGGGTTTATGGAAAGGCTTTTTAAGGGATTAAGGTTAAGATTACAGTTTTGGAGAGAGCAAGAGGAAGCCCAGAGCAGCAGTTAGACCTACCCATATTTATTGTCACAGAGGTTGAATAGAGAAGAGTCATCCCTGCAGGATTTCTCTGTCTAGTCAATGATTTGGGGTCTCATCTGAGCTGTAAAGTTAAGTTTGTGAACAGGAAATAAATGTCCAGATCCACCAGAGTTGGTCTTTAAAGGTGTTGCAAAAGGAGGATCAGGCTATGTATTCTCCCAAGAATTTTTATATCTGGACAACTGCTGAGGAATCTTGTCCTTAGTGTGGTAAAAGTTTTAAAGCTTAAGTAAGGGCAGTTTTGGGAGCAAGAAAAATACAGAGCTCAGGTCACGCTAGGACTGTTCTGGGCTGCCAGAGGCAGATAGAAACAGAAACAAAACCTCCCCTGAGAAATATTTCATCCAGGCTGTGGCTGAGATCTCTGGCAAAGGCTTAGGCAAGAGCTGGTGTGAGGCTTAAGGATGGGCTTATGGATCAGCTGGAGGAGAAAAAGCCCTTAAGCTTCAGATGAAGCAGGATTGGAAGAGGAAAATCAGGGAACCTGTAAACTGCAAAAAAAAGAATATTCCCTGAGAAGTTATTCCTTTGGGTAATGACTTGAGAGCTTTGTCTAAAGCTTAGCTGTGTTTCAGGGTCAAGAGGAAAGAAAAGCCTTGAGCTCCAGCCCCAGTGTCTCTACAGGATGGGACCTGGCAAGATCCCTTCCCTTTCTCCTTCCAAAGTAGGCAATAATAACAAAATTGTGTATGCCAAGCTCATTCTTCTCAAAGTAAAGGATTCCCTTCTCTGGCTGAAATTGCCAGTCCTGATGAACTAAAGGCAGGGAGGCTGTCTCAGAAATGAGCTGTGTGTCCCTTTGCCACATATAATGACAGAACACATTCAAAATCTGAGGCACAAGGAGGAATCCATGCTCCTGTACCATGGGATAAAAGAATTCTGAGATGGAGAGCAGCAGTTCTGCACTCTCATTGCATTCCTCCAGAGGTGCTCTGCTGCACATCAATATTTGGAAGTGGTAAATTCAACTAATCTTTTTTAAAAAATGTACAGAAAGCTTCAGCAAGACTTTAGGCTATGAAATATATATAGTACATACAACAAAAAAAAAGCATCTCAGTGCCTCTGCCCCTCTTCCATGAAGTTTGCCTCTGTTTTGTGCCCAAGGGGTGCAGATACCTGTGCTGCACTGACTGGAAAATGAGGGGAAGCTTATTCCCTCTGGAAAGAAAGGCTTGGCAGAGACTGCAATTTTGCTGGTTGAATCAGTCACAGTCTGTCTATATTTTCAATAGTTTCTTTCTCAGCAAGAAACTTTCTGCCTTTCCAATAAATGATGCATTTGAGAGATTCTTCTGCTAATAACTGCATCTTTCACATTTGGGAGAAAATGGCACAATTATTTGGTAACTGAAGGTAATTTACTTTGTAATTTAGTTATTTTCCCTTGTGATTCAAACAGTATAATAGTTTCTAAAACTAATCAGATTCATAAATACTGCACAAATACATCTGCAATAAGTCTTACTCTTTATGTGTAAATAAGGGAGGTAGAAAAGAGATTGTCTGACTTGCTTAAGGACATGAAAATAGTAAATGTTGTGGTGGGGAAGTAAGTGATGAATCCCAAGTCAGGCTGATTCATTAAGCTGCATTGTTATTTGCCAAAAAAATTAATTTTTTCTGCCACCAAAGAAAGATCAATGACAAGACTTCAGCAATGGACACCAAAAATATTTACAAGTGGACAGCAATTGGAGAGTCCAGATTATTTTTTATTCCACTGTGTTTAATTAAGGAACAAGAGAACTGTTGTTAGACAGCTTAGGAAAAAAAATCATCTTTTGATCAAGAAATCAAAAGAAGCCTTGAAGACACCCAAGCAATTCTTGCAAATCTTTAAATATTTTTCCCTACTGCGAACCTGAGAAATGAGAGATATCCGAATTTCAGCTCATGTATTAGAAGTTGTTGTGTCACGGGCCTGATGCAGCTTGCAGCAAATATTTCTATATCTCTTTCTCAGTATTTTGGAACAAATATTTTGGTTTGAAAATCTGCCCTATATACCTCTGTCCTGGATGTCCAGTGAAAGAAAAAGATTGTCAGAAGCTGTTTATCAAAGTGCTGCAAATTGGGACCAGTTAGAGCACAATATTATAACCTTTTCCATTATATCCTCCCTGACATATTAAAACATGAGCTCCTTGAGAAAGAATATGATCAGCTCAAGTAAAAATTGCTGTTTCTTTGTTGCATTAACCATTATTATTTTACTTAAAGCAGAATTTGAATTCAAGTTCATATCTCAATACCCATTTGAACCCACTGACTTTGTGTTTCACATCAGTTTGACACTGATTTTTTGTTTCATACAAATCCAAACCCTCTCCCCCAGGATTTTGCCCATGTGCTGCCCACTCACCTGTGGACAGAACTCCTCATATGCTTCTCCCAAGGCTAATAACAACTTATGGACCATGGTATATACACAGTAAAATGATGGGAGTCAGTGTTTTTTGTGAAGTCTCTTCAGGCTATTTTAGTTTGAATTTGCAGCTTTAAGAATTATGGTATTTTTATGATGTTTTATGTCTTTGACATGTCATGTTTTATGTCTAATTTTATGATGTTATTATGTCTTTGGCATGGAAGAAATTACAAAACAGTGGTAGAGATGAGGATTTCCTTTCACTCTGTGTAATTATTAGGGAAGATTTTAACAAGATCTGAATGCATCTCAAAACAAGGCTCCACTTTGGTCTCCAATATTTGCTGAATACCAGATATATGTGGCTAATGTAACAACTGGTACTGCTTTTGAGAGCCATAATGAAAACCTATTTTAATTCTCTTTTTCTCTTAAAATTTCACTAACTTGGCAACACTTCTTCCTTTCCGTCCACACCCTTCAGAATCACAGAATGATTTATCATTAAGTTGGAAAAGACCTCTGAGATCACCAAGTCAGCCATCACCATGGTCCCAATGTGGCACGTCCCCAGGTGCCACACCCACAGGTTTTTTGAGCACATTCCGGGGTTGGTGGCTTCCCTCGGCAGCCCCTTCCAAGGAATGGCAGAAGAGAGCCTTTGTGATAGAATTCCTGCCTTATGCAGACACCATGAGCTGGGAAATCTCAAGGGGGACTCAGGCAGAGATTAACAGCTGGGATCTGCAAAGTTCTCCTGTATTAAGTGGACTCCAGAGTCCTGCAGGCCAGTTATTAGTTTATATATTAGTTTATAAATTATATATTTATATATTATATTAGTTTATGTGAGATCTCCAGCACAGGAAGGACCTGGAGCTGCTGGAGAGAGGCCAGAGGAGGCACCGGGATGATCAGAGGGATGGAGCAGCTCTGCTGGGAGGAAAGGCTGAGAGAGTTGGGATTGTTCACCTGGAGAGGAGAAGCTTTGAGGTGCCCTCATTATGACCTTGCAGGGCCTGAAGGAGCTGACAGGAAACATGGAGACTGTTTACAAGGGATGGAGGGACAGGACACAGGAAATGGCTTCCCACTGCCAGAGGGCAGGGCTGGATGGGATATTGGGAAGGAATTGTTCCCTGTGAGGGTGGGCAGGCCCTGTCACAGGGTGCCCAGAGAAGCTGTGGCTGTTCCTGGATCCCTGAAAGTGTCCAAGGCAAGGTTGGACAGGGCTTGGAGCAGTCTGGGCTAGTGGAAAGTGTCCCTGCCCATGGCAGGGGTGGCACTGGATGGGCTTTGAGGTCCCTCCAAACCCAGGCCATTCCAGGATTGTCTCTCTGGAAGGATGAGGATGTGCCAGCTCTCCCTTGTGCTGCACTGCTATTCCCAGTTACGAGGCTGACACCGGACTCAGGACCTCCTTATTGAGTTATTTGGCTGTAATAGAGTCAAAACTTGGTGACCAGAAAGAACAAAACTCTCTGGAAGATGAGTGGCAAGAAGAAGCTGCAGCAGATTATGGAGTATATGCTGGCTAATAAAATGGTTTAATAGTCTATTACTGCATCTTAAACTCCACGTTTTGGCAGCTGATTACTTGCTGGTGACTTATTTCCAGGTGAGCCTGCCATTTGCAGAATTAGGGTGTGCAAGTGACCCTTGCAGGGCCCTGCATTCTTGACCCAAAAATACTGGTTCAGGAATATTTCAGTGAAGCCAGCTCTGCTGTAGGTGTGCTGCACAGCAATAACTGTGCTCTCAGTGTGCCCTAAGTCAAACAAACTGCTCTGGAGGCGCCACAGAGGGGAAAATATTTCGAGAGATAAGCTATAGGGAAAGAAGGATTTCAACAGAATTCACTTTTTTTCCCTACCTGGATCTCCTGCCATCTCATAATTTCCCATCTAATAAAATAAGTTTATAAGGGTTGAAGCTGGAAACTGTTGTTTAGGTATCTTAATTTTATGGCAATGGCATTAAAAGTGAAAATCTAGCATTTAAGCAGGTGTTTTAAAGGGATAAGTACTTCATTTTCCTTTCTAATTTAACCATGTGTTGCAGTAAAACCATCATTTGAAAATTTGTAGTAAGATTGGTCCTAAGCTTGAATTATACATAGCCTTGAGAATAACTGTTAGCACAATATTAAATTAAAAAGAAGCATATAAACTACAAAAAAATATGGAGGGAATTATATTTTCTTGTTTAAAATATTAATTTAGCCTATATGATCAATATCTACATAAATATAAAATCACAGACTGGTTTGGGTTGGCAGAGACCTTGAAACTCATCTTGTCCCACCCCCTGCCATGGGCAAAGACATCCTCCAATTTCAATTGGAAGATATAATGGAGATATGAAATAAAACACACAGATCTATAGCTCACCTGAGCATTCAGACACCAATTCAATGAGATCCAAGAGGATGTGTTTTTCTCCATTTCCTTCATATTACAACAAAAGTTATTCACCTGCTAAATTTCTCCTAGAATGAAGATGTTGATGCTCCATGAAATCCATTTTCTATTCCGCAGGTGGCTGTTTATAATTCTTTTCTTTATAAATAGCTAATCATATCCCAAATCTGTTACCTCACAAAGAATCTCCGAGCCCATTAGAGAAGATAATTCAGGAACAGACAGGAATAATCAATAGGATGTTCAAGTATTCCTTCTTTTGTTTGCCAGACAGTATTATTAGGGAAATTATCCTGAAAACATCAGCCAGGCTGAGGAGATTTCTGCTCTAATCACGGTAATTTGTCACATCAAAAAAAGCTCCTGAGTGGTGTTAGAGGGTGCCAAGTCCAGCAGTTCCAGGGAGCTACAATCCTACTGAGAGCCCTAGTTCCCTGTTCAGCCGAACCCCCACTCCCAGTAGGCTCCCACGCACATCCACAGGATAAAAGACCAGACACACAGGTGCCTTCAGGCAGAAAACGAGGCCTTTACCAGCTCCAGTCACCATCCAAATTATAACCACCTACCGTTGATCCAGCAGCACTTTATCCCCCCAAACACCTTGCAAAATCTTGTCCAGGATTCCCTGCTCCTGATGGATCTGCAGCACTGGCTGTCCGTGGTCTCACTCCACCTGCTGGCTCTCAGACTTGCTGGCTGATTCAGCTTGAGGCTTTCAGCTCACCCCAGCTCACTCCCCACAGCTCCCCAGATGGCAGAGAGATTGATGAGTGAGGATAAGAATCTTCTCTTACTCAGCCCTATAGGGCTAGGATAAAGGTTAGGATATAGGTTAGGACACAGGATATAGGGCCCAGTAAGAGAAGCCTATTCTCCTGCAACCTCCTCACCCTCAGATCATCCCTTGGAACCCCTCATCCCTCTCTTTTCCCACCCTTTGGTCCTGCCAAAACACCTTGATCCCTGCCTTTCCCCACCTTTGTTTCATTTTCTGAGAATCCCAGACTAGTTTGTATTGGACAGGGCCTTGCAGCCCATCCAGCCCTGCCATGGGCAGGGACAGCTTCCAGCAGCCCAGGTTGTTCCAAGCCCTGTCCAACCTGGCCTTGGACACTTCCAGGGATCCAGGGGCATCCATATATCCCATATAAGGTCCCACCCACCTCCAAAACCTCTGAGTGAGTTTTACACACTGCCCAAACATTCTTCCATTGCACCTCAAACACCACATGGGAAGCCCCAGGGCCTGGAGCTGACACCTCACTTCAGATTTCAGATCTCCTGTCCCTTCTGGGAGGAATCCTTCTCCTTGGATGGGCTAATACAGCCCTGTTATGGCAGTGGGTCAGTTGAGGATAGCTGCTTTTCACTGGACCCCAGCATTGCCCCACTCATCCTTGTTTCTCTGATACTCCTGGTCTCCAATCTCATCCCACCCCATCCCATCCCAACTGCCCCTTGACCTAAGACAGACGGGTCCTTCTCTTTAATTTTGACAGCTTTTTGAAGCAATCTCTGCCATGTTCACTTAGCAAAGAGCACTTGTTACCTTTCAACAGAGCTTGGATTCTCTTAGTCCTGGGCAGAGCCACAGCCCAGGGCAGCAGAGAATTCCAGCAGCCCAAATCTGAGAATCAAATGGTGTTTCGTCATCAAGCCAACATGGAAGATGAAACACTGGGAACAAAGTTACATTGGCCTTATAAATTATGGAGCCAATCCCTGTCATTTGTAAAGAAATGTAGAATCTTTTATATCAGTGGAAATTAAGGGAGAATAATTGGATGCCTCAAATGTGGACAAAAGTTACAGTATTTTGTTACAACACCTACGATGGTGGAAAATGCGACAACACTCCTCACAAAAATAACTTTGAAAAAATAATGCAAAACACATAATAATTTTCTTTATTTAATAGTCAGACTTCTAACACACTAATTGTTTTTTGTTGTGAATAATAAAAATAGTTAACCTAGACAAGAACATTTATAAAACTCCAAAGAACTATTTTTGTCTCAACTTAGAACTCTATTAGCCTTCCCTGATAAATTAGCACAGGAGATTATTTTTTAAATGAATCTCTAATTAGACTTCATTAATGGCAATGTTATCTCTTTCAAATTCCTTTCTTTCATTAAGGAGATGTTTCCTACTTTTCATACGAAATATTCAAACCAATTATTTTAAGGTGAACACAACTTTAAAATTATACAGCCTGAAGATGGATGGTATTTTCAAAGACAGAGGAAGAACTGGTGTTGGGCTTCCATTAACAAATGACCTGGCTGATTGTTTAGGCTTTAGCAATAGTCTCCTTATCTCATTTAATATCTAGGTGTCCCTTGATTCTGTGGCTTTAATAAGGAGAAAGATTATGGGTGGTGGGAAGTTTGACAGTCTCTTTCTTTGAAACCTCCAGTAACCAATGCCAAGAACAAAACTTAGCAGTATTTTTTAATTTATTTCTTTATTTAGAAAAAGAGATGGACTGAGAGGGATAAGAAGAAAGAGAGGTATTGATGTTCTTTGTCTCCTGGTAATAATTCTCATGGAGATTAGAGCAAATATAATAGATACTTTCCTTAAAAAAAGAACATTTCTTCAATTTGTTTTTCAGCATTTAAATGCAACCAGATTTTGTATAATCTATCAAAATGATCTGAGCAAAATGCTGTTATTATGTGAAGGAATAAAGGTAGAGAGACAAAGGATTCTCTGCTGAATACACATGAATGCAAAACCACAGAATATGCTTTATTTTAGCTAGCTCTGAATATCCTTGTTTGTACGGGAGTTTGTTCCGTTCCTTCTGGCATAAATGAAAGTGCTGGTCAATTGCCAATTCTGGTACAGATTATTCTTTCAAGAAGATGTTACAGATAAAGGAGAAAAAATCTCTTTTTATTTTAGATTCAGCCAGTCCTAGGTTTTGACATGTTATTATTTTTGGGTTGTCCTGTTGAATTTGTTCCCTGATTAATTTTTTCTTTTCATAAGTACAGTAAATTCTTTTTTCTATTTGTGTTTCTAAGACCTCTGTTTTATGTTGCTTTATCCAATACTGAACCTAAGTCAAGTTGGTGCTCTGTACCAGAAGTTTAGGAAAAAAAATTAATATTATAACAAGATAATAATCCAGGGACAACTAGGATTCCAGGACTAGGTCATTCATCTGTCAAAAAAATACTTTTTTCTCTCAAAGAACTAATTCTGGAAGTCTGAATTCTTTTGTTCTCTCCAGTCGCAATTGATGGTGAATCTTGGGAAATGGTGATGGAAATAATGACAGCAAAGAGAGGAAGGGAGACTAAACACCTAGAAAAGGATTGATCTTTAAGCAGACCCCTAGCTAGAAAAAAGTTATCCTTCAGTGCTCCACAGGCCTCAGGAATCCTTTTCAGAACATCAGTTTTCCCTTATTTGTCCCATCACCAGTTTATAATTCTGGTTTTCCTCAAAGAGTTTATCAAAGAAGAATTGGTACAATGTATTTGTAGGTAATTCTAGTGCCTCTCAGTTTGGGAAGAAGAGCCTATTTTTCAGCAAAATGCTCAGTTCTGGCCATTATTTACCTCCAAGGGTTAGTATTTCAAGAACTTTCACAGATGAAGATTTTTGAGCTAGAATTACATGGCATTATATAGAAATGGCATCCAGGTGTGTTAAATTCTAGAACTTCTTTCATGAGACAATATTTACTTCTTGATAAAAAATCTACTAATTTTTTCTCTAGAATTGGCACGTTCCTCATTGGCTGAAATAGTGTGGAATAGGGGAGGGATTTTATTAAAATCAGAATTATCATCTGGTAACAACTGTTGGTTTTTAGTGAGCTTCTCTCTTTTTTAGTTGATTGAGGGTTTGGACACAAAGCATTTAATTCTCTGTTGGAGGATATATTCAGATGAGTTTGAAAAGCTACTTTGCTATGATTTGCTTGCAAACTAAGAGAAATAACAAACTGAAAGGAAGGCATGGAAGAAAAATGCTCTCTAGAAAGCAAATATTGTCCTATTGATAGAGATTTGGACACCAGCTTTCTTGGACCAACTTTAAAGAAGAGCCAGGGAACAATATTTCACATTCTTGGCTGAACCAGGGGAATAAACTGGACACACCAGCACCAAATTGAGTATGTGAGTTTTGTTCTGCTGTCTGACCAAGAACTCATCATTTTTTATTATTGTGGTTATTAAAGTGGCTGCATTGGATCAAAATCGAAGTTTTTTCTCCTCTTGGAACTTGTGTTCCACATGACCAAACTGATGCTTGAGGAAACTACAGGATAAGTGTTGAATCCCAAGGGATTTCTGAGCCAGAAAAAGACTGTGTGAAGTTCCATGGAAACTGGGATTTAAGGAATCTGCTCCTTTAAGGGCATCAGGCCAAAGGCCTTTTCCAGTGTAAAAAGGGACAATAAGAAAAGGGAGAAGCCATCAACAAAGCAGGACAGGAACACAAACATGACATAGCTGTTAGAGAGGCAGAACAAACTTGGCCAGTTGCACTAACTGAGGAAGATGGGAGGCTGCTTATTCCAGTGAGTTTATCTAATCAGAGACATTGTCACCTGGGAAACAGCTACAGAGGGATGAACCTGACAGAACAAGCTTGGAGACACCCCTCAAATTTCATCAGTCCTACTGAGGGGCTGTTGAGGTGTCACACTCAGTGTCCCCTGAGGGGATGTATTCCTGTCTATGGGGTCAAGCCTGGCAGATGCCACTGTGTCCCTCAGCCTGTTCCCACACCACTCATCCTGCTTTTCAGTTTCTTTATGGATGTGCTAAAAGCCACATGTGCCAGTAGCCATGACCTTGCACTGCAAACCCTGACCTGCTGTTTGTTTCTCTTTGTTAAGGGCCTTATCTTCTTATCCATCTCCTTGATGACTGACGCTGTGAGGGATTCAAAACCCTTTAATGAGAGACCTTGCTTGCAGAGGCACCTTGGAAATCCAGGGAGGCTCTTTCACTTTAGTTTCCCTCATCCAGAACTTTTTGTTTTATTCATCAAACTCAGCCAACCATTTCAGTTCCACAGACTCATTGAAATCCCACTTTTTCTGTGGCAAGTCAGAAAACTATGGAAAGGTTTGGCTGTTGTTACGAGAAAATAATCACAGGACCATAAAATCCTTGCCTTTCTGTTTATTCTGTGTGAAACTCCAGAGCTGCCTGGTTTTGATAAAATTTTATTGATAGAGTTCAGTTATTTTCTCTTTCCTCATTTTTTCTTAACTAAAAGTGACCTTATTAAAAAAAAAAAAAAACCCAAACATTATAATACAACCTAATTGGGTCTCCTTATCTCTTTAGGAATATCCCTTATCTCTTTAGGGATAGGTGTCCAAGTTAAGAATTATCTGTCACATGACTGAGCTTCTCTAAGCTACTTTTGCATTGATGGGTTTGAAATTTCATCTTTCTTAAATGAGCTATTTTTTAATATATTTATATTTTGGCACATTTTAGGTAAATGACACAGAAGTTCTTAAATGACTCCTCCTTTGAAGACCCATCTCCAGTAACTGCTTAAAAAAAAAAAAATGTTAAATATGTAAAAACCTGTTGTAGCTTAATAGAATCAGAGTATTCATTGTTCTACACAATACCTGATTGATTTTTTTATTTCATAAATTTATTTTTAACAGACACATAAGGTCTACTAGAAAAATCATGGAACATAGAACAAACCCCCCATAGAAAAATGCAGGAAAGAAAGCAGATGTACATTATTTAGCTTAGAACATTACAACATAAGAAGAATTTTTTTGGAAGCTGAAGCTGGAGTTCTGAAATTCTCTACTCTATGCTATTTCATTTGACTTGGCGTATCATTCATAGCTAACAGTTAATATATCTACATCTAATGTCAAAATTGAGAAAATAAAAATTAGTACCTTTGGAAATTTTATTTATGCATCACATTACAATATAGAACTGCTTTGGATTTGTATTTTATATAAAAGGCCTGTATTTTATGCCAAACTGATGACAAGTATAAGAATTTATATTATTGATGCTTCTTAAAAGTGCTGTGCAAGTGCTATAAAATTGCAAGAGCTCATACAAAGTTTCTTCATTTCCAAATCCATTAATATAATTTTAAATAGGTAATTCGATTGATAGCTTCATCTTCGAGAGAAGCAGTTCATGGATTAGTTCTTCCCTGTTGACAATGCAGCCAGATGTTAGATGAAAATATTCAGTACAACTCTTGCGGGAAGCATCTTCAATGTATTTCCATTTCATTTTCAGTTCGAAAAGGAGTTCATTCTGACTGTTCCCTGGAACTGTTCTTTCAACTGAAATGTTGATGCACACAATTCTATGTTGTGCCCGGTAAAATTCTGTGTAGATCTGACTATCATCATAAGGAAGGCTGAAAGTTTTCATTCATTAACCTAAGAGATCTGAAGGAATCCTATTCCTTCTGGAAGAGACTTAAGTCTGGGCTGTGTTCTGGCCCTTACACTTTTACCTTTGCTATTCGCAGCCCTCAGCTCTCTGCATCATTGGATAAAGCTCTTCCCACAGGTGAGATCCTGCCACTTTTCCCTACACAATCTGTGGAAGTGTGCCTGGGGGACATTGCTATTCCAAATGAGCTGGCAGAGCTGGCCTCAGGAAAATGAAACTTTACGCAGTGAATTCAGGAAGATACTCGAAGAACAGAGGGTTTTTTCACACATGCCCTGAGTGAGCAATCTTTTTCCTGAGTAGCTGTAAAGAAACTCTAAAAGTCAGAGCTCCCAGATGTTCTCCACACCCCAGGAGCTTGGAGCTCCACAATAAGGATAAAGCAGCCTCCATGACATTATCCAGCTGTTTGCTGAAGCAGCATTTGGCCAAACAGTGCCATGAGTGCTTCCCAGTCCCTGTCTCCTCCATCCCCAGCCTATAGACAACCTATTTGCAGCAGGCAATGTATAGACATTCCCTGCTGGAAATCTGTTCCCTCCGCAGATTCTCCTGCCACCAAGACGAGCTGGTTTCCCTTCACTGGGGAAGGTGCTGGGGAGGCCTTGTGGTGACACAGGGGGTGGTTGTTCTGGAGGAAGCCAATCACATTCAGTAACAAAAAAAGTGTTTTATTCAGTGTGGCAGATTCTTACACCTGGACAGGCAACATTCATTCGGATCAGAATCCCAGAATCCCAGAATAAAAGGCTGGGAAAGGCCTCCCAGGCCATTGAGTCCAAGCTGTGCCCGATGCCCACCTTGTCCCCAGCCCAGAGCTCTGAGTGCCACGTCCAGGCCTTCCTGGGCCACCACCAGGGATGGGGACTCCAACACCTCCTTGGGCAGCCCCTGCCAAGGTCTGAGC
>VXBQ01012333.1:247977-275231 GCA_013400175.1 Phainopepla nitens
AAAAAAAAAAAAAACCCAAACATTATAATACAACCTAATTGGGTCTCCTTATCTCTTTAGGAATATCCCTTATCTCTTTAGGGATAGGTGTCCAAGTTAAGAATTATCTGTCACATGACTGAGCTTCTCTAAGCTACTTTCGCATTGATGGGTTTGAAATTTCATCTTTCTTAAATGAGCTATTTTTTAATATATTTATATTTTGGCACATTTTAGGTAAATGACACAGAAGTTCTTAAATGACTCCTCCTTTGAAGACCCATCTCCAGTAAATGCTTAAAAAAAAAAAAAGTTAAATATGTAAAAACCTGTTGTAGCTTAATAGAATCAGAGTATTCATTGTTCTACACAATACCTGATTGATTTTTTTATTTCATAAATTTATTTTTAACAGACACATAAGGTCTACTAGAAAAACCATGGAACATAGAACAAACCCCCCATAGAAAAATGCAGGAAAGAAAGCAGATGTACATTATTTAGCTTAGAACATTACAACATAAGAAGAATTTTTTTGGAAGCTGAAGCTGGAGTTCTGAAATTCTCTACTCTATGCTATTTCATTTGACTTGGCGTATCATTCATAGCTAACAGTTAATATATCTACATCTAATGTCAAAATTGAGAAAGTAAAAATTAGTACCTTTGGAAATTTTATTTATGCATCACATTACAATATAGAACTGCTTTGGATTTGTATTTTATATAAAAGGCCTGTATTTTATGCCAAACTGATGACAAGTATAAGAATTTATATTATTGATGCTTCTTAAAAGTGCTGTGCAAGTGCTATAAAATTGCAAGAGCTCATACAAAGTTTCTTCATTTCCAAATCCATTAATATAATTTTAAATAGGTAATTCGATTGATAGCTTCATCTTCAAGAGAAGCAGTTCATGGATTAGTTCTTCCCTGTTGACAATGCAGCCAGATGTTAGATGAAAATATTCAGTACAACTCTCGCAGGAAGCATCTTCAATGTATTTCCATTTCATTTTCAGTTCGAAAAGGAGTTCATTCTGACTGTTCCCTGGAACTGTTCTTTCAACTGAAATGTTGATGCACACAATTCTATGTTGTGCCCGGTAAAATTCTGTGTAGATCTGACTATCATCATAAGGAAGGCTGAAAGTTTTCATTCATTAACCTAAGAGATCTGAAGGAATCCTATTCCTTCTG
This sequence comes from Phainopepla nitens, assembly GCA_013400175.1. Taxonomy (NCBI): domain Eukaryota; kingdom Metazoa; phylum Chordata; class Aves; order Passeriformes; family Bombycillidae; genus Phainopepla; species Phainopepla nitens. The sequence goes on from VXBQ01012333.1 coordinate 249,157, forward strand.
GAAGAGACTTAAGTCTGGGCTGTGTTCTGGCCCTTACACTTTTACCTTTGCTATTCGCAGCCCTCAGCTCTCTGCATCATTGGATAAAGCTCTTCCCACAGGTGAGATCCTGCCACTTTTCCCTACACAATCTGTGGAAGTGTGCCTGGGGGACATTGCTATTCCAAATGAGCTGGCAGAGCTGGCCTCAGGAAAATGAAACTTTACGCAGTGAATTCAGGAAGATACTCGAAGAACAGAGGGTTTTTTCACACATGCCCTGAGTGAGCAATCTTTTTCCTGAGTAGCTGTAAAGAAACTCTAAAAGTCAGAGCTCCCAGATGTTCTCCACACCCCAGGAGCTTGGAGCTCCACAATAAGGATAAAGCAGCCTCCATGACATTATCCAGCTGTTTGCTGAAGCAGCATTTGGCCAAACAGTGCCATGAGTGCTTCCCAGTCCCTGTCTCCTCCATCCCCAGCCTATAGACAACCTATTTGCAGCAGGCAATGTATAGACATTCCCTGCTGGAAATCTGTTCCCTCCGCAGATTCTCCTGCCACCAAGACGAGCTGGTTTCCCTTCACTGGGGAAGGTGCTGGGGAGGCCTTGTGGTGACACAGGGGGTGGTTGTTCTGGAGGAAGCCAATCACATTCAGTAACAAAAAAAGTGTTTTATTCAGTGTGGCAGATTCTTACACCTGGACAGGCAACATTCATTCGGATCAGAATCCCAGAATCCCAGAATAAAAGGCTGGGAAAGGCCTCCCAGGCCATTGAGTCCAAGCTGTGCCCGATGCCCACCTTGTCCCCAGCCCAGAGCTCTGAGTGCCACGTCCAGGCCTTCCTGGGCCACCACCAGGGATGGGGACTCCAACACCTCCTTGGGCAGCCCCTGCCAAGGTCTGAGCACCCTTTCCATGGAGAAATTCTTCTGGTGTCCAAACCTGAGGTTCCCCTGGCCCAGTTCCCTCACCTCCTGTCCCTTGTTCCCTGGGAGAAATTAGTCCAAATGGAAGACTTTAAAATTATTTCTCGTCAGTAAAATGCCTTTTTTGCTTGCCTGAAGTAACTAACAAAGGAAGCAGATACTGCCTTCTTTAATTATTATCTCTTCCAAGTTAATTTCCATGGGGCAGGCTAATTATGGGAGCTTAAATCCTCATTGCTATTGACTTTTCCTTTTGTATCAGGCTTGTTTATGCCTTCTTATACTTGAGATATTTGAGAATATACTGAAAACCTGCAAATTTGGAGAAATGCAGAGAAAATCAAATAAGATTTGAAATGTTTTATCCTTTTTTATCACATGTGATATATGAAGATTAAAAGAAGACAACAAAATCTTTCTCTAAGAGAAGACAAATGAGTAGAGTTAGTGTTGGTTCACACATGTTGTAAACTGCACCCTGTATTTATAGCCATGTTAGGTGGGTTTAAGGTGTTAAAATTTGTGTTTTATGATTTTGCATGAGAGTGAACTGTATGAAATGAGATGGCTGCAAAGACTGGGAGAGAACAGCTGCGTGGAAAAGAAGTAAATATTCCTGAAAATATTCCTAAAATTTGAAGAGTTCCAGATCCGAATCATCAAAAATTGATAATACAATTCTTGCTCTCCTGCATTGATAATCTTCTTAATAAAACAAAAAACCCAAAAAAAACAAACAAACAAAAAAAACCAATCCCAACTCAGTCTGGCTATTTGCTGCAGCATTTTTAAAGTTCATAACAGCCTGAGCCTTCTCAAGGTTAATTAGAAGGGGATTTAACTCTAATCTGTCTCACAGACTCAGTTATGTGTCTTTTTCCACACTGTGTATACTCTTTATTCCAAAATTTTGCCACCTCCAGACTAACATGTCAAATCCATGTTCAGAATTTGTCTGGAATTTTTACCAAGGAAGGAAAACACACACAGGCAGTCCCTTGATACAGAATATTTTGATTTCTTCAGTTGCAATTCTTCATCTTACAAATACATGTTGAGCCAGCAAGTTAATTCATTAATATTTAAATAACTCTTGTTTAGTGTGGCTATAAATAAGGATAAATTGTGGTTGCTGAGAAAATAACTACAGGAGGCAGATTTCTAAATACATGTAAATACTGACTGCCATACTCGGGCTCCAGTTCTGCTGCTCACCTTCCTCGAGGGAAAATGTGAGGCATGGGAACCTCTCCTGGAGAAGCAGCTGCTTTCTAACATAGAAACTGAAAATTTGTCTGTTCAAGCAATAAATGATTGCAGAGTTAAGATGGCTCCAAGTGAACCTGGCTGCGCACAAACTGATATCTTAGATAAAACCTGAAGTTACAGTCACAGGGAAAAACATGTTTTGTATGTGTTTAATTGCTTGCAAGAACAACAATAAATGCACTTAAATAATTTTTAAGATAATTTTTAAAATAGGAAAATTTCAGTGAAGAAGGAAGGAAAGGGAAAAGAATAAATGGGAGGGAATTTATTTAAGTTAATGTAGATGAATGTATCTTCATCACAGGAAGATGTTAAGGATCATCCCATCAAAGAAAATAAATATGTCAAATTGATCAGTAATTGAATTTGGAAACGAATATGTGAAATGCTCCTTTTAAATTATAGGCATACTTTCAAACTGTGTAAAATATTTATGCATATAAAGAGTTAGATTTTATCCCTTAGAATGAAATAGGAAAAAACCCACATCTCCTTATGCATTAAGAGAGAATATAAGTTGGGGAAATGCAAAGTGCACTTGTTAACATGAAGCTGCCCCTGTTTTCTATCAGATATTCTTGATCTGTGGCAGATTCCTCATACAATTCAATGTCAGCACTAAGCCAGTGCAGAATAAAAGGCTCAAGCAAAGTAGGACAGGTACAAAAATGAGCCCTGATGTCATTTCCAGGCCCAGAATTGCTGTCATCCCCTCAGCATATCCCACGGCTGCAGGGGATTTCTGAAACCTTGTTTTTCTGAGCAGCAGAGTTTGTGATACCCTTCCTTCCATGCCATCCCTGTAGTTTGTGTGCAGGCAGCTTCAGCAGAAGGGAGATCTGCGGTGGTTAACCCACAGTTATACTGTTCCTGTAAAACACTGACCCTTTTGATTCCACATCTCTGCTACATCACCTGGGGCTGCACCCGAGCTCAGAAAGAAGATCTCCAAAGTGATTCCAGTTCTGCAAGGTCAGCTCTGACCTCAGCACAGCTCACTGCAGTCATCCTTCCCATCTGTGTCCCTGGATTGGCCAAGGCCAGGCTGGACAGGGCTTGAAGCAACCTCAGCTAGTGGAAGGTGTCCCTGCCCATTGCAGGGGGTGGCACTGAATGGGCTTCAGGGCCCCTTCCATCCCAAATTATTCTGGGATTCCCTGGCCATGCTGTCCTCTGCACTGTGCTTTCTACTCCAGAAGGATCAGCGAGTGGATGTTTGTTTGTCCTTTTTGAAAGGAGGCGAAGTGAAAAATTAATGTCTTCTTTCTGAAAGACAGATGGCAGGGGACTTGGGAGTGAAAGCTCTGGGGTTTAACAGAACCACAGAGCCACAGGAGGGTTTGGGTGGGAAGAGACCATAAAGATCACCCAGCTGCACCCTCTGCCATGGGCAGGGACACCTTCCACTAGCCCAGGTTGCTCCAAGTCCCATCCAGCCTGGCCTTGGACACTTCCAGGAGTAGGGAAGCCACAGCTTCTCCCTGTGCTTCTGGGGGTCTGATGCAGAAAATTTGCAGCAGTGACCACATGGCAGCACAAATAAATGAATATATAAAAAACTGCCACTACCCTCAACGACAATTTGAGGAGAAAAACTTCCCAGGTGGTGAAACTCAGCAATAGAAAGTGCTGTCAGTACTCGAATATTAAGAAGCAGTTGCTTTGTATGATATCATATGGTAATCACCTGTTTACCAGAATCTGGAGCTATTAGCAAAAAAAAAAAAAAAAAAAAAGTTATTTTGCTATTTCTGGAATTGCATGCAATATGCATGGAGTGGGAAATGCAGTCCTGTACCTGCTCTGTATCCTTTCTCATCTCAAAGGAAGAAAATCTGATATTTAGCTATTCTTTGTCTTCATAACCATGTGAAAAATGCAGTTGGTTGTGAGATCAAATGGAATTCTGAGTCCCTATTACTCATCTGTGGAATCACAAAATTTGTATTTTAAACTAGCCCTTGATAGTTTTGCACAAAATTTTATTATGGTGTTGAAACCATTGTGTTATCCCTTTAAACAAAATGAACCATCATAAATCAAATTGCAAAAGTTAGGAAAGCAAAATTCATAATTTCTAAGCTTTCATCTCCTATGACTTATGATCCCCACTTTGTCACTGAGCAACTGTTGCCAAAAAAAATCTGCATCTTAATTCACAATCCCAAGAAAGACGACACCTATTTTCTGTAAATAATCAAGGTTTTAATATATATTTCAAACCTTCTTGCTACTTCTGGCTGAAAAATAACCCAAATAAATTTTTAGGGTCTTTTGTGCATTTATTTTTTTCATTACCAATTACCATTTAGAAATTAGGTGTTTAAGGATGCTGTCTGCAAGCCATTGATTTTTTTTGTGAAAGTGAAAAAACAGGCAATATTTAAAACAAAGTAAAGTGCTAACAATTCATACTCACTTTCTCATCCTTTGGAAAGTTTTACAGAACTTCTCTGGATTACTCCCAACACAATGGAAGTGTACTGTGTGTATTTTCAGGAACTTTTTTACTTACTTATTTTGCTTCCCTGATTCTAGAGAAAATATACAGCACATAAAATTTGGGTTGAGTCATGTTAAGAACTTTTTATGAGGTTTTGACCAAAATTAAGGAGAGCTTGTAGCATGCACCATGTTACAGCCATACAGCACCTGCAGTAATCTGCAAATTTATGGGATTTATGCAGTTGTGTTCTTGCAATTCTCTTTAGTCCTTAGGTACAGTTTTGATAAACAACAGAGGAAATATGTGAGGTGCTGGGTGCTTTTTCCTGACACACATGACCCAATTCATGAGCCCATGGAACTTCCCACTCACTCATTGCTGCTATGGGGTGGCAGATCCGACAGAAAACCTTTGGAAAATCAATGCCCTGCTAAAGTGAGGAATAACAGGGAGCTGGGATGCCTGAAGACACTCCAAAGAAAACCTGGGCTCCTTCTGAGAGTGGTGTGGTTACACATACATGAAATTAATTACATGTCAGGCATTGCTGGATTGAGGTCTCGAGATAAAAAGCCATCTGGTAGATTTTCATTACTTATCATAACATCCTTGCTGGAAAAAAGTATAAAAACTCATTATGGAGTACAGGCTGTAATATTAAAATCTAAATTGCAGAAAACACAAGAAATTAAAAAGTGTAATGAATATAGCACATTGTGCAGTTTAAGATTAAATTAAATTCAAATCAGTTGTAAAATGACTAAGTAATAGACCACATTGTTGCATTTAATTTTGGGGATAAAAGTTCCTGCAGAAATCATTGTATTAACCATATAATTATCTATAGATTGGACAAGTGGTGAAAATAATCAAAGTTTGATATTCTGTATTGCAGATGTACACAGTAGAATAACAAAACCATTCTACAATGATGTACAATATAGCCTAGTGAGGTTATTTACAATTTTTTACAGTTACTTTTAAGACCTTTCCAATAAATCCAAAATCATTTATCTAACAACCACCTGTTGCTTGAGAAATCAGGCTAAAAAACCATTTTTTGAATTCATGGACTAATTTTTCATAATTTCTATACTGTATGCACAAAATCCCAAATAAACAAACAATTAAAAAATTCCCAGATTAATTAATTCTATAAGAAGATCAGTGATAAACACATTAGTGATTTTTAATTTGTGCATCATTTATTAGTGTTGAAGGAGACGTTCATATAAGTTATTTGAATTTGGATGCAGGTTAATTGCTAATTCTATGAACCTTGAATGCTCCCACTGTCTTTAGAAGGTGAACCTTCTTATTGTCCCATCAGTGTCTGTGTATAATAAGGGTTAATATGGGAGAATACATTTTATCTTGTAAAATGTTACTGGGACTTCACCTTTATCCATGCCTAGATATTCCCTGTTTCCATTTTCTACTTCCCTGATAATATTCCATTGAACACTATCAACTGCACTATATTAGTTTTGAAAAACAAATTATCTAATTCTACATGTTTCAGTTAAAAACCCCTGAACGAAGAAAATGGAAACGTAATCTTGCAGGATATAATTATCAATGATATTTTCAGAGTATTAAAATCCAGCCTCAGAGGTTAATCAGGCAATTGAGAGTTGCAGATTTCTCTTTTTATGATGAGAAAAGCTCCCGTATTTTGTGAAGTAGGGAGGATTAAGAATAAAAGTAAATGGTTCCTGTGAGGAAATTTTGAAGGAGCTGAAAATCATTCCTCAGGTTTTTACTTTGATGGAAGATTCGTGAAGGAAGGAAAATAAAATGAGTCAACTTAAAATAGTGTACTTTCATTATTGTTATTTCCATTTATATTTTCTATGTGAGTAGAATAGCAGCAAAACTGTGAAATTCTTTTGCTAAGAGCCATAAATAGTAACATTTTAGAAAGCCTCCTGAACTGCAAATGTGAACATCTACGTGGAATCCCAGAATCCCAGAATGGTTTGGGATGGAAGGGATCTTAAAGCCCATCCAGTGCCACCCCTGTCCAGTCTGACCTTGTACACTTCCAAGGATCCAGGGGCAACCACAGCTTCTCTGGGCAACTGGGCCAGTACATGTTCCAATACACATTAATATTTTCTTTTAAAATTCTTGTATATCTCTACTGGAACACAAAAGTGTACAGCACTTTAAACAGAAATTTTACTATAAAAAACAAACAGCACTCTTTATTATATTGGGAAATTAAACTGAAATTAGGTTCCCCTGGAGACCACTGATGTCTTGGCTTGAACAATGCTAAAGAAGCTCCATTTCTCCAGAAGTGCAATTCCCTGGGCATGGAGAAATCCATCTTGTGTCATCAGAACAGTTACTGAACGTCCCAAGCCTGATCTGCAAACAGACCAAATGTCACAGTCAGACAATCAGGCTCCCAGGAAATATTGATTTATAGCTGGAAAAAGCACAAGAAATGCAGGGGTTAGCAGCATTCCAAGCACAGCTCAGTGTCATTAAAAGTTTGATCTTTATCCTGTTGTGCCCGGGGAGGTTTAGATTGAAGCTTAGGGAGAATTTCATCACAGAAAGAGTTGTCAGCCCTGGGCACAAGTGCCCATGGCAGTGGTGGAGACCCCATCCCTGGAAGGATTTGAAAGACATGTAGATGTGACACTTGGGCACATGGATTAATGGTGACCTGCTTTGGAGATCCTCTCTGATCTTCTAGGCATGTCCTTAGATATTTGGTTATCTTTTGCAATTATAGATAGTTCAAACCTGGGAACAACTCTTGAAATGTGTTTAGTTTTATAGAGCTACCTGCTCTTCAGGTAGCAGATAATCCTTTAAAATAATATCCACAGCTGTCTGCAGGCTGCAAAAACCCTCCTGGAGGAAGCTGCAGGGAAAGATAACTTTTCCCTACTGATTTTAAATCAAGTTTTCAAAACAGCAGCAGAACTCAAAGGTAGTGTATCAGGCAACTCCCATCCATAAAGACCCCAACATGCTCCATAAAGGAATTACCTCAGCTCCAAGTAGAATATGGAATCTTTTTAACGGTGGGTCTCAGCACCAAACTCAAAGGGAAGAAAACAAACAGACCTCATTCAAAGGATTTAAGATGTTCTAAGTAAGCCAAATGTATTTTCTTGAAATGGAATATGGGTGAATTTTGATTTACATCTCTTTCTCTTGGAAAAAAATTATGAGTCATTAATGATGGGAGATAGTCAAAATGGAACAGCTTCAGTGAGAGGATTTGCCTGCAATGAAGCAATCTTTCAAAATGATAATTTCTTTCTTTTTCCCTGTTTTTAATTCTGGCAATATTTTCAGGGAATGCAGAAAACATGGACGAGTGTTAACAGAAATCCTACAGTGAATTGCATGTGCCATCTACTGCAGAAAAGTAGTTAATACTTAATAAACCACCACAAGGAACACAGGGGAAATGAATCTACTAAGTGTGAATAGTTAAAAAGGGCAGTGGGCACCAGTGTGCTTAAGTAGTACCAGAAAGAAAAGGTTGTTAAAATTATACTCCCCTGGAAAAGAGAAAGGAATAGCTGTTGAAGAAAATAAACTAATATGGGATAAGGAAATAAAAGGGCAAAACCATGCCTTAGATGAAAAAACTGCAACAGATTGTTCAGCTGGCATAGTGGAAGTGTTTGCACGTTCGTGCAGCAGGTAAAAAAGAACCCAGGAAGGCACTAAGGAAGAAAACATGAGGAGAAATTACTGCAAGGTGCAGTTCATGTAGGGATCAGGAGACTTTTGCTATGGCATCAAGAAGCTCTCATCAAATCCTGAGACAAAAAGAAGGAAGACTCAGGATGCAGAATAGAAATATGCTGAAATTCTCAACAGTTTTGCAGAATATTTAAAAGGATAAAGCTGCTTCTATATTAAATCCAAGAAAACCATTATAGAATAAAAATGCATAAATTATTGATTCTTTAAGTAATAGAGTAATAGATGTGCTGAAAGGACTAGTGCAAGTAATTAATTAATTCAGTGGTCAGACTAAGCAGATAATTTTCTCTCTCCCTCTGTTCTTCCCACATTTTTTGAACATTTCGCTGTTGATAAGTGGCAATGATAAATATTCTACTGAAAACAGTGAAGTCAAGGGAATGGATAGCTGGAGAAGAATTCAGGATTTTGGGTTTTTTTGTGACTTTGAGTTGATCAGTGTGAAAAGCTTTAGACTTAAAAGGGAAAATGTGCTGGGCTTACTTTTTCGAGAAACTATCCTCGTGCCTCCTACAAAGTATTATTCTGAGGATGTAGCTTTTACAAAAGGAAATTTTAACCACTAAGAGAGAAAAACAGCCCCCGTTCTGCCCTTAAGAGGACAAGTCTGGGTTAGTACACATTATTCAAAAGGCATAATGTGACTATTGTATTTTTTTTCTCACATTTTTATTAAAAATCTAATTTTTTTTTTTTTTTTTGTGCATTGGCTTTGTCAAAAATGTCATTTCTGGTGGATCAATTTATCTGCTAATTCATGTTCAATTCATCAAATTGCTTTAACAATAAACTAGTAAAGAAAACAAAACTCAGTTTGCTTGTTTTGATGTTGAAATAATGTCCTAATAGAATTTCTACAAACTCACTAAACCTAAAGTGGATTTTAAGCAACAAAAGGATTTAGTTTTTGCTCTGTAAGAATAATTTAAGCCATTGTTTTCTCACTGAATTGAATAATCAAATGTTTGGACAGATGCCAAGAGGAGTTGTTGGTATCTTTTTAAACACTTTCTAGTGTTTTCCCTGATTCATCTTCCATATTCCTGTGTCCAGCTGGCCTAAGATGATCCATAAAATTGTCTCATCCCCACTGTCTTCCCCCTCCATCAGAAATAGACTCAAGTTGTGCCAGGGGAGAGTCAGATTAGGTATTAGGGGAAATTTCCTCACAAAAAGATTTGTCAAGCTTTGGACCAGGCTGCCCAGGGCAGTGGTGCAGTCCCTTAAAGTGTTCAAAAGTCATGTGGACATGGCGCAGTGGACAGGGTTTGGTGGTGACCATGGTTGGTTGATGGTTGGATTTGGTGATCTCAGAGGGTTTTTCCAGCCTTAGGACTCTGTGGTTCCATTGCTTGGATTTGTTACTGGGCAGCACAGGGTGGAGAGAGCCCCTGCTGTGGACAGCATGGAAGTGCTCAGGTTCTCAGGTTGCTCTCTGTGCAGGATCTTGACCTGAGCTGTTTTTCTGTGATCAAACCCTCTGCTCTCCAGCACTAAGGTTGATGTTCATTCATCATCTCCATTCCTAGCTTTTCTGAGCCGTGCTGGGTCATATCAGCGCATGACCCCCTAAACCTCTGATAAGCTCCTGGGAGATGACTGCCTCATCCATTTTTTATTTTGCCTTTTTTCCTGATCCTGAAGAAGTGACAAGTCTGGAGATGTCTTCATGCACATCATACCCCAAAGTGACAGCTCCACTCTCACTTGGACTGTCAGAACAACCCCATCCTGTGAACTGTGGGATGAAGTAAAAGTCAAGCTGGCTGCAGAGGAATGTGTGATTATCCTTCCCTCAGCGTCCTGGTGGGAACATCCTGATGATTTGTGTGCTGCTGGAACACTCTAAATCTGCTTCCTCTGCTCAAACCAGCATAAAATGAGAGCAGCTGTCAAGAGAAGATTCAGCCAGATCTGAGCCTTCTGCCCTTTCTCTCTGCACTGTGACCCTGGGAAATAAAAAGTTTTGTCTCTTCTGGACAAGTGTAAGTCTTAGAATCACTAAAGTATTGAATCATGGAATCATTAAGGCTGGAAAAAAAACCCTAAGATCACCAAAATTTACCCTCAAACCAGCACCACCGCCATACTTCCAATCCAGAACCTTTCCATTTTCATTCACTTAAAAATAATATTACTATGAATAATTTAAAAGTAGCAGTTGTTTTTGAGGTGTCTTTTTGAGGTGTCAACAACACCTTTGAAACCATTTTGAACCGTAATTGTGTACTTTGGCTGGGAGGAATTACAATTAAATCTGTCACTGCTGAATTATTTTTGTGGTACATATTTTCCAGCAGAGCATCAATTTGTTGGCTTACAGTTGTTTATATTAAAAGCAGTGAATTTATAGTGATCTATGTGTAAGTTCTGATATCAATATAATTCAATTAATGTATTAGTATAATTAATTATGTTAATGTATCAACAGATGCATTAATAACAAGCTTTTCTAATAATATATTTCATAGGATAAACAAACCCACTAGTAAATGTTCTTATATTACTGACCTTAACAAATTGGTAGAGAAAACATATTTAAAGGCCTGAAAGAATTTTAAAGAATTTTAAAGGAGCCTTGAAATGTTTCTAACAAGTTCCTCTCCACAGCTTAATGCCATTTTTGAGAAGATATAGAGATGGCTTTCTTCAGCAAAGTCAACTTGCCACATGTCCCAGTGATAAAATAATTTGTTCTACTTGTCATTGTGACTGATTTCCTGGGCTTGTAAAAAAACCCCAAACAACAGAGATTTTAATTCACTGACAATTGCAAAGAAATAATGAGAAATAAGATGTTTTTTCTAAGCTATGCCTGATTTTCTTTTCAAAGCAGAATGTTACAAGCAGTGATTTTCCTTCAAGGAAATCTTGGTGAGTCGATGATGTGAAAGCTTCAATTTTTATAGGAGATGTGAAAATCATATTTTTAAGTAGAAGAAACAGAAAGTACTAAATGCTAAATATTCCTCTGTGTAGTGAACCTCTCCAAACCATTCCAATTCTTTTATCAAATTTTACCTGTGAATTTTAATTAAGCATTTCTCTTCTTCAAGCAGTGCAGATATCCAGATTTTAACCAATCTAATTATGATTCTTCCTTTCAAAGGCGCAGAGAGAATATTTTTCTTGCACATTTTCCTCCCTGGAATGTAGACAACAATTACATGTTTCCAAACTGCAGCCATTTCAAAGGCAAATCAAGACACAACAAAAGAGAGCAAAATTGTAATTTGAAAGCAAAACTGAAATACCGTCAACAAAATAATAAACCCCACATTAACTCCATTGGTGTCTGTTAAGAGTTGTTTATGTTTCAGATAGCACTCTGAAAAAAAACTCAGACCAAAACAAAGTAAAACCTTTCATATTGTGCCTTTCATTTTATTTTAGATCATTCAGGTGGCTGGTAAAAATAAATATTATTTTTTACATTTTCTTTCTGAATTACATTTCAAAATATTTTGAGTTGATAGGAAATACAGGGATACTGTTCAATAATTGTTTTTGCATATCCTGTGACAGCCTGAAGAGAACGGTGAGCTCTTGGTGGCATGACAAATATAGGAAATAAAGGAGTATGGTTTTTAAAGAGTTTCACAACAATTGCTCACTAGAATTCAATGTGCACCCCATGAATGGCACGGATTCTTCTTGTTGTCCTTGTGGATTTCAAAACTCAATTGCTGTTATTGAAAAGCAACATAGAAAATCTCTGAGAAAGGATTGATAATTATGCAGGAGCTGCAGGTCAGGTTTTCAATAAAAGCTAATTTGATTGCCTGTAAATTGTCTATTCCACTTGTTTAAGTGCAGAGGTTTAGAGAGCTCAACACTGAAAGCAGCTTTTATATATAGAATACATACATTTACACGCACAGAGCTCTCGTGAGACCTTGCCTGCAATACAGTGCCTTAAGAACAAAAGAAGGGCATGGAAATGCTGGAGCAAGTCCAGAGGAGGCCATGGAGTTACTGAGGGGACTGGAGCACCTCCCTTATGGAGCTGGGATGGGAGAGCTGGGAATGGTCAGCCCAGAAGAAGAAACTTCCAGAGTCTGCAGGGGCTCCAGGGAACTGGAGAGGGACAACTCATCAGGAACTGCAGTGACAGGACAGGGAGGGTGGCTTCAAACTGCCAGACAACAGGTTTAGATGACATATTAGGAAAAAATTCTTCACTATGAGGATGGGGTAGCCCTGGCACAGGATGCCCACAGAAGCTGTGGTTCCCCCTGGATCCCTGGAAGTGCCCAAGCCCGGGCTGGACAGGTCTTGGAGTCACCTGGGCTAGTGGAAGGTGTCCCTGCCCATGGCAAGGGTGGAATGAGATGGGCTTTAAGGTTCCTTCCAACCCAAACCACTCCATGATTCTGTGATTTGGGGACATGATTTACCGGTTAATGTGGTGGTGGTGCTGGGTTCATAGTTGGACTTGAGGATCTTAAAGGTCTTTCCCACCCTCAGCTATTCTATGATTCCTTGACCTCATATTATTCCAAGGTGTTGTATGATGGGTCTGTGTAAAAACTCTGTAACATTTTAAAACACCTTACTTCTCTTTCTTGCAGCGATTTTACACTCCTGTGGGAGCACTGGTTTTTCCTGGGTGTTAGCTGAATTTTTACGAATCCTGGGATAGTAAAAAGATAAACACAAGATTGTGGAAAACTTTGTACTGGAGGTTTTTAATATGAGTTCAAGACAAGGAGTAGCTATCAAAATAGCTCCAAATCCATGAGTGCTTATTTTGTGCTGGGTTTCTTTTGCATTTTCTCTTATTTCTTCTTGTTTCAAATGGTACTTCATTACCTCCTCATTTTTGAAATGAACTTTTGCATGCACTCAGCATGGAAAGATGAAAAATATTCACAGCAAAAATTCAGCATAGATAAAACTTCTTTCATTTATTAATACTATACATTATAAATGCAATTTGGAAGAGGAAAAAGGAGCTGGAAAGCAAAGTTCTTGTTTACATCAGTCTTCCTCATTCTAGAGTAGTCCACAGGACTTATCAGCCTATCTTTTGCTTTGCAGAAATGTGCAGGAAAAATGCATCTCTCGATAAATAAGATCCTCACTCAAAAAAAAAAAAAAGATGACTGAACTGCAGATATGAGGTGTGGGGGGTGAATTTTAATTTGAGCTCTTTCTGTTGTTATGAATCCTCTGCATGAGTTACGAAGTGAAAAATATTTCTTACTGCTGAAGTAACACCAAAAGATGTGGTCTCTATCTCCTAGTTACTGGGTTTTTTTCCCTCATTACATGTTCCCAAGTTCTGTATCCTATAAAAAAAGCTCCACTACTTAGTGCATAATATAAAACCCCAATATTTTGCCTCATTTCCACATTGCAGTCAAATTTACTGTTGCCACTTGGCAAAAAGCAGCATGTGTTGATTAGGATTAAGGAACAGAAAAAGCACAAATCCAAGTGTGGTGCAACTGCTGTGCTATTAATGTGTTATTAAACAAATTAAATCTTTAAATCATGCAGATTCACTGGAATTCCCTTTGATCAATGTCAGCATTAGGAAGTTGCTTTTCTTATTGCTGTACCTTGTAGCACCTTTCTGACATAAATACTCTGAGGATTGGAAATGGGCATTAAATCTGCTCTCAGATCCGGAATTTCAGATGAAACGTGGTTAAAGTTAGGCCAGGATTAAATGAACTCCACATCTCCTTTTTATTGCTTCACCCATGCTACTTCCATTCTGTGGAAATCTTTTAATAAATTATTTCCAGTATATCAAAAGAGAGCTGCTCAAAAGTGCAGGATTCATTTCAGGAGAAACTAAGTGTGTACCTTTCCTGGAAATATCTTTTAGTGAGTAGAGAGCAGAAATGTCTCTCTGGAGTAAATCTGATTTTTCAAAGGTAGATAAAACGCCTTTTTAACTATGGTTAAATTTGCTATTTAGAACATAAAAACAAAGAAAACCAAGAAACCTTTTTGATTTTACTGCATAGTATTAAAGCACCTGTGTTCATAGGACCTGAAATATTTATCAAACTGTCTGTCACAAGGTGCTCTTTTCTACCTGCGGCATGCAGTCACCAAAGATAAATTATAACATTCTATTTACTAGTGGCAGGAGTTTATTTGGAAGTTTTATTTTATTTTCTTTCCTTTCCCACACTTTAAACCATATTATTGTTGCTTGTAATCATGCTGAACTATAAAAATATAGAACAATCTTAAATAAATTGATTAAAAAAAAATAAAAAGGCCCACAGGCTGGATACATCTAATTTTCCAATAATGAAAAACATGATATTCTAATTAGAAAATGTGTATTTTCTATCAGGTGCCACTGCAATATCTGACTTTCTTTGCTTCCTTGGCTCAATCTGCATTTTAAAATAAAATGAGAGGGTGACAACTGCACAGGAACTTTGAGTTGCTTCCTGTTCTGCTGCATCCAGACTGACAAGGATGTGCTGCTTGGATGACAGCCACAAGGAGGGATTCCAGGAATTTCTGAAGCAGGGCTTTAGTAAGTAAGACAAGGCTGTGTGTAGCTGGAATTAAAATAAATAAATAAATGAATAAGTAAATAAATATAAATCTCTAGTAACCCCCAAGGTTTTATTTTTTTTTGATCAAATGTATAAATCTAAAACATATATAACTATTAAGCAGCAAAATCAGGGTCAACTAAGTATTAAGACATTGCGTTGTGAGGTCTTTTCATACTTCACAGTGAAATCTAGATCAGAAAGAATTCTTTCCTCTCACAGCACAAGTGCTGTCTGAGAATGATGGTCCTACAAGGTGGCATTGTAAAGGTCTGTACACAGCAGGGAAAGCTGCATAAAAAGTGTTTTAAGAGGTTTTTTTATTATCTGCCTCTTCTTCCAAGAAAGAGTTGCTATTTATCCCTGTGGCTTGGTAAGGAATTCAGTTTGGGAACTGTATTTCACTGCTGATCACCAGACTTGTAGCTATGCCTTTTTTTCAAGCTGACAGGGAAACATTTAAAACATGAGCACTGAAGTGATTGCTCTTCCAGCTTTTTCTGTTTAGGAGCTTCCAGATTTTCTGTGCCAACTTGACTTCTTTCTGCTTGTTTGAGGGCACTGAGGAACTTTCCATCAGAGTCTGAACTGGACTAGTCTAGTATAATCATAAATCCTGGACTTCTTTCTGAAATTTCCTAACTGGATTAGACCCTTTTTTGCCAGTTTTGCATGTTCAGGCTCAGCATGACTCTGCAAAGGGCTCTGTTGTGGGAAAAGCAGGGAGATCAGTGGTTTGAGTTCACAGTGGTGAATTGAGAGCTCCAGACATAACTCAGTGATCTTTCTTTTCAGAAAATGGATATTGCATAGCACAAGAGCCTTCTACTCTTCCTATGACTAAATCAGTTCATCTCCTCATGCCTCAGGTCCCTCACATTCCTGTCAGGAAGAAGAAGTGAGTTTTCCTTTCAAGGAAATGAGTGAGTTGCGACTGGGATTCTTAAAAATACATCACTAAGATAATTCTTTCTGCTTTCCACTGCAGAGTGGGATGATCCTGTTCTTCAGGACTGCTGCCTATCATTTTGATATGTGCTTTCTGGAGACAGCTTTTTACAGGTATTGAAATCGTCTAAAAAATCCCAGCAGCAGAGCCCATTCCTGAAATACTCTGTAAAAGTGTTCATCACTGCAACAGTAATCACAACAACAACGACAACAAAAACCAAGTTATTCCATTTCTTAGACTGACTTTTTGGCTTTCTGCAATAAATATCTCTTCTTGTCAAAAATACAGGTTGGAATAATACTATGCAGAAATCCTTGCCATGAATTAAAACAATATAATTGTGTCTTTCTATCAGGCTGCAGGAAGTGCTAATGCCACCTTCACTTTGGAGGGCTGTAATTTCAGGGTTTGGCTCTAGTGCAGCCTGAATAAGGCCCATGATTAACTCTTATTGTTTAATGTATTCACTGTGCTAAAAAGCTTTGCTTGCAGAAGTTCAGCAAATATTAGATTTTCTGGAGAGGCCATACAGTAAACATTCGAGCTCTTGAATTAGTATGTACATCCATCAGATGCTTCTCTTTCCAATTAAAGCGCTTTAGAGCTTCTTTTATGAAAAAGATACTCTGTGCAGTGCAGGGGAAGGGCCAAGAATAATTGACATTCACCCTGTGGAGAGCACATCAGCTGCTTCAAGGAACAGAAAGCTAAAAAAAGCATCACAGACAGGAGTGATCCCTCCAGCTTGAGAGGAAAGAAAAGCCCTGGGGGAAGCTGACATTCAACTCTGTGCTGGGAGCAGTGACTTTTAACAGCAGCTGGGTAAAGTGACTCCCATTCACTGTCAATGGCTTGAGGGCATTCATAAAACACCAGGCAGAGTTAGCCAGGACAGAATGGGGGTAATTTGGGGGGATTTGGGTTGATGGGGAGAAACTGAAGACAAAGTGGGATGCCAGTGATGGTCTGAAGCAGGTATTAGGCCTCCTGAGTGAACTTGGGAGGGTATTGCTTTTCCACAGCCCCGCGGCTATTTACAATGATTCCAAAACTTTGCTCCTCTGTCCTGCAGAGCCTGGCCTGGTGTTTGGCATCTTTGACCTGCACACATACCCCTGATATCAACACTGGCCTCTCAGGAGCACCCACCAGCTGAAAAATGGCTGAAAGTGCGTGAACACGGCAGAAAAATCTGACTACACATCAACTTCTTTACTATATAAGTATCTGCAGCCCTCAGGGCCCATTGAGGTTCTCCTCCAAAAGCAGCTGCCCCTGAGCAGGGACACCTCTCAAGGCCACCCCTCACACCAGGCATCCATGGGTTGGTGACATTTTGGCACGCATGTAACATTTAAGATACACACAGGAAGCCTAAGTGGCAATCTTTGTATCTTTGTCAACTAACTTCAGGTGCATTAAATAGTTGAGTGTTCACCACCAACCCATCTGTTCTTACTAATTACTTAAATTTACTGGTAAGAGCTCAATAATCGATCTACTTGATCACATTAATCTGAGTGATCTCTGACAACACCATCCTGAACTGCTTTGTCCAGCGTGTCCCACCCTTGAAAACACCCCCTGAGCCTGAGAGGTGGCCCAGAGAGCTATCCCCATGGCTCATGGGTGGGTGTGTTCAGGGACCCCACGGGCATGGGTCTGCCAGGACAGCCCTGGGAGGGACCAGGACAAGGAGCTTGTTCCTTGGGAGTCCCTGTTTGGAGCCCCACCTCCACTGTGCATCCCTGAGCTCCACTGAATGAATTGGCCACTGAAGGCTGAGTTTGGGCTCCTCCTCCTGCCATCCCCCCTTGGAGCTCCCCGGGGACATGCAGAGGTGCTTTATCACCTCTCAACCTATCCCCACATGACATCACCTCTGAAACATGTGGGAGAAAAGAGCCCCTGCTCCTGGGGCTCCAGTGACAGGGGCTCCAAACCCACAGTGATTTATTTATGCAGAACACCTCCTTTGGAAGGCTTTTATTTACTATTTTCTCCCCTAAGCTGAGCAGTTTATGGAGTGAGGTAAGGTTAACTGTCTACACCCTTTTTCTTCAGCTTTCACAAGCCCAGCTGTAAATGTACCCTTCAAACATCCTGCTGGCACCTTGAACGAGAAATGTACATTGGAATGGTGACACATAGAAAGAAATGTCATTTGTACTTGGAAAAGCTTATATAAAAGAAGAAGTGGCTGAAGGTGAGATAGCAAGCCAATTAGTCCAGTAGCATATCTCCAGAAGTCACAATTAACATCTCTCAGTTATCAGTTGTAACATTTCAGTTAGTTTTTTCCTGGTTCTCTTGCCTATTGGGATAAAAAATTTGGTTTCAGGAGGAGTGTGACACAAGCCTGTTGTTTAATGCCCTTGAGATGACCCCTGTGCAGAAATCCAGGGACAGGGACTATCACAGGAATGGTTTCTCGGATGAGGGAAAGAATCTGTGCTAGGAGCCTTGATAAAACTATTGAGAATTTAAAGCTATAAATAAACTTGGAAATCTGAAACTCTTAGCTACTTCCAATATTTTGAAGTCACTAAATTGAGTAGTCCTGTTGATGGCATATTTATCTTTTGAATAAAAACACGTTTACTGATTAATCTTTTCACTGCAGACTTATCTGAAGGTACAGTGGGGGTGGAACAAGATGGTCTTGAAGTTCCCTTCCCACCCAAGTCATTCTGGGATTCTGTGATTGTATCAATAGTCACAGATGGCTCTTTCTTGCAATGTAAAGTTGTTTTCCTCTCATTTCTAGTTAGGCTGTACCAAGAATGTTGTTAATAGTGTAGAATCATTTCAACATGTGAATACAAAAGGAAAAAATAATTTAAAAAAAAAAGAAAAAAAGCTAATGGGAATGAAAATATTTTCTAAGATAGGACATGAGACACATAGGATAGGCAAAATCTCCTTCTAAAAGCAGTAGAAGGTTATGACATAATCAGAATAATGTTAAATCACTGAGGAGAGGTCTTGAAATAAAACAAATGAACAAAGATATAGAAGAAATCATCTACCAATTTTGTGTGTGTGTGTGTGATTATCTAATTTAAAAAAAATTTTCAATGTTCCTTGCAAGACATACAATATGGGATCCTGCTCACTGATTTTGGCCTTCATATTTGCTCCCTGTGTTCTCTGTTGCATATGTGAATTATCAAAATAAATGTTTTGCCTTATCTGCTGTCAGTATTCTATAAAAATGCAGCTGTGTTATCAGTGTAGTTATTAGAGACATGAATTGTGTCTCCCTGAACAAGCTGCACACATTATTTTCCATGGATGTGTGAACAGGATGCCAGATCCCTGGCAGTGTTGCAGGGCTGGACAACATGTCTGTGTGAAGAGGGATCAGAACCTCGTGTTAACAAGAGAGGAGATGCTGGGAGCTAATTACCACAAGCCAGGTGAACTCTGTGAGAAACCCTCACTTGTTTTGGTTTCAGTGTTTTTCTGGTTGTTTGTTTTTCTTACTAAGCATTACTGGGTTTCTTTCTCCTCTAAAACTACAACAAATGGGGTTCTCTGCCCTGTTTATGCTGCAGAGACACGACACCAGATGGGGCACCCAAGCCCAGAGCTGGGGGAAAGTCTGTTCCAGATGGCAAAGTGAAATATTGCTAAATATGCCTGCAAGGTATTTGAGCACAGCGTGACAGACAGCCAGAACAAACAAAGATGGGGGAAAAGCAGGATAAACAACAGCTGAGGAAAGGCTGCCTTTTTGTGGATGCTCCAGCCTTGCTCCAGCCTGTGTCTAAGGAGACTCATGGAGGTGCTTGGAGCAGGGAACAAGACAGAGAGGTTGTAAGGCAGCTCTGGAGATGGGCACTGCAGCTCAGTTCCAGCTGGAACAGTCCTACCATCAGGCTCATTTTTAAAGAACATGGAAATTTGGTTCTAACAGCTTTTTGTGGATTTTGGTTTTTTTAGGGAAGGCAGCACATTTCTAGAGACATTGCCCTGGGTGCTGCTAAAAACATTCTTTCATTGAATTTCCTCTCTAAGTCATTTTGGCTCTGGTTGGGTAATGAGCACAGGTTATGAGGAAGGTCCAGCAAAGACCAGGATCTGTCTTCTTTCAGATGCATCCCCTTAGATTCAGATGGATCCTCTATGCCCAGCTCTTGCAAAGCTTATTAATTTCTGGAAAGAGCTATACCCGAAACAATTTTTGTTTGTTTGAACTTTTCTGGTTTTCAATGCCTTGATGCTTCAGCAAGCCTTCTCTACTGACCTGTCTCCGGGTGTGTTTCCAAGAAGTGTTAAAAAATTCCAAGTCTCTCACATTTTAGAAGAGATGAACTATGCTGCAAATATTTTAAGCATGGAAAAGACTGTATAAGTCATGAAATTCCAAAACCCGGATTAGAAAGAACTTCATTGTTTTAACAAGTTGTTGACTGAAAAAAATCAAGAAAGTTTATTAAAAAACAAAATAAAGCCCAAAGGCTGAATTAAAAGTTTAGTGTTTTTTTTTTTTTTTTTTGTTCCTTTCATGGAGGAAAATGAAAGTAGTAAAATACAGAATCATAGAAACATGGAATAGTTTGCATTTGATGGGACCTTACAGCCCCTCTAGAGCCACCTCTTGCCATGGGCAGGGACACCTTCCACTAGCCCACGGTGCTCCAAGCCCCATCCAATCTGGCCTTGGACACTTCCAGGGATCCAGGGGCAGCCACAGCTTCTCTGGGCACCCTGTGCCAGAGCCTGATATCTGTACACATTTATTGCCAGAATTTTAGGGGGTATGGTATCTTTTAAAGGTAATACTTTATAGGAAAAGAATTCCTCACCACACTTTGTCTAACTGCTTTTCTGTTACAAGACTCTTTCTCCATACTGAGACTTCTTTTCTTGTCTTCAAGGTAAAGTCCTCCACCTGCAGTGAGTGGATTGGAGGAAGGACTGGGGAAATGTGGTGCTGTATCATCAAGTACTGTGTGATACAGGACAGCCCTGACAGCACAGCCGAGGAGAAGAGAGAGACCACATCACAGATTTAGACATTGTCCTGTTTTTGTAAAAGTCTCTCTGAGACTTTCAGAAAATGCACAAGAGCATTGGTTGCTTTGGGAGATAAATGTTCCTATCTGCTGGAGGGAATGAATGCCACCATCCCACCCTGAGTGCCTAAAGTCACAGGCATGAAGTTTTTTGGGAGAGCAGCACTGCTGTGAGCAGCTGTGCTGCTGTGTGTAAAAGATTAATGTGATCCACGAGAAAAGACAAGGAATATAACACAACCCACAGGCAAGAGTGCTTGTGATGCTGTGCTAGTCTTCACTCTGAGACTGTTGCTGTAGTTTTATTAAACTTTGATTAGCTGTCAGTGCATTCTAAAGACCACACCAGGCTGCTCAGCCTTCTGGAGGGCACAGTGTTTCTAAAGCACTCTGGAAGCAGAGATCTGGGCTCACTGGGGATGATCAAAAAGAAAGTGGGAAGCAGTTGCAGTTGGTTATTGCCTAACCTTGGGGTTAGTTAGGAGAGACTGTGCAGGACTCTGCTCCAGACTTCAGAAAAGCAGAATTTCTGAAGTAATATTGGGAGTCACAGAGCAATGGAGAGTGTTGGGGCTGGGATAACAGGATTTGGGCAGTGGAAAAACAAAGGCAGGTAATTTTCAGGATTGAGGGATTATGGCATAATGCTGCTTTGGAAATTACAGCTTGGACTGTCCAAATTCTCCACCAATACCTAGATCCAAATATTAAAAAGAGCCCTTGAGGTCAAATCCAGATGAAAAAACACATGAGCTAAAGTGATGCAGCTCCCACGCTAAGACTAGGATTTCCAAGTTTCCATGGAGTCCTTTAAGTTTAACCCAGGAATCCTTATTAGTTCTTTCACAGTGACAGGAGCATTTCCAATTCCACCATTTTCTCTGCTTTTGTTCAGCCCTGTCAGCTGTTCCTCTGGGTCCTGAGGTCAGTGGGAGCAGTTTCCCACTGAGGATAAGGGAGAGGTGGGGGTGCAGTGAGCACTCAGCTTCCCAAGGCTTTTCCAAGCCCAGCATGCTGATATTTGGAACTTCCTCCTGTTCCTGCTGAGTCTACTAGAGGTCACTCCTGTAGGAGTGCCAAGACATACTGCCTGCTTTGTAGAGCTGCAAGTTAAAACCTTATGCCCCAAATTTATGACCTATTTTACATATTTTATGCATGCAATTATTAGTGATTTATCTTTACAGCCCCTGGACCACAGCATCATGCTGTGCTCTGACTTTAAGTCATTAACTTGTCCCTTGTGTTGGCATTTTTGGGAGTCTTTGGAACGTTCCTGTTTGGTTTGGTTGTGGGTTTTAGGAAGGTGGCTTTTAATACTGACCTTCGTAGCTGCAGAGTTTTGCTGATCACCTAAATTGTGTTTTGTTTACACAGTCTAATCATGTAGATGTCCTTCTTCTAGGATTGTTAACAGCTCATTCTGGAGAAATAATGACCTCTTAGACAGCACACAGGGCACTACGCTTTGGAAATTAATTGCCATTCCCACCACACTCGTCAAATCAGGGGTACAGACACAATTAGTTCACTTCACATTCATGGTGCTTACAATGTCTGCTCAGTAAGACATACAAGGAGTACAAATATGTCCAAGTTCTGGTAAGATTTACCCTTAATTTCCAGGAGGAAAAAATACCTGACATCAAATATAACAACTAAATAAAATTAAAACTGTGTCTATAGTTTATTTCCTTGCAAAAATTGATCAATAATATGAGGTCAAATCTGAGCTATTTAAACTTTTTTTCCCAAATTATCCAACATGACAAAACCCGTGGTGAATTACAGACAAAATAGCACAGAGTGCTTCAGATCTTTCTTTGACTATAAATGTGGTTTTTAATGAAACATGTTAAATTGATTGATATTAAATATAAGAATGATTCATGCAAAGACAACAGTTCAAAGATCACAGCTCTGCCACTCTGGGATGGCTGTCTAAGCATTATAGGGTATATAAATTCTCTTTTGGTTCATTCCATACCGTTTGCACTGTACATTTCAAATGGGAAGAAGGCAATCCACAGTATTCCTTGCTCTCCTGCTCCCTGCTCTTGCCCTCTAGCCAGCAGGAATTTGGAAGTGCACAGGAATTTTCTACATCCCTACATAAAGGAAAAGTGATAGGAATATCTCACACTAAACCTTTCATAATAGGAAATACAGACATGTGCTTGGCTTCATGGAGAAATGTCTGCTCCTTTCTCTAAGTATAAACTTCCAGGAGCAATGCTCTGGATCTGATTTACAGGAAGGCTGGAGATACAAGGCCACTGTTTAAAAGATGGGGACATCCTCAGTGTTTTGATACTTTTCTTTTATTCTGAAGATGAGCAGAAATTCTTGAAAAAGTCCAGAAGAATTAATGGAAACAGACCAGAGGTTATCTCATTACCTTGGGGGCCAGGAAGGGAGGATTTGAAACAGCAGTGCAGATGCTGATTAATGTAAGAGGTTAATAAAGGGCAGGATACAAAGAATCATCTCATAATAAAGGCATTCAACTTAAGGAATTAAAAGCCTCAGTAAGAAAATTATTCACAATTATTAACATTCACTGATTCTGGTGAATATGCAGCTGTGTTTTAAAGTGCCTGGAAAAACAAGAAACTCTTGTTTCAAGGCAAAATTAATCAGTCCTAATAAAAGGCTGAGGATGCATGGTCAGCCACGTGCTACTATTTGCTTTGTTCACAGAGAAGTGTTGTCTTAGAGCTATGCTCTATTTTTTTTGTTATTTTTTAAAATTATTATTATTATTATTATTATTATTATTATTATTATTATTATTATTATTATTATTATTATTATTATTATTATTATTATTATTATTATTATTATCCCTAATTTTTCACTTTCCCCATACAGGTCTTCCACCTTCTGAAATGAATTGAAACCCATGAGCTAAAGAAAACCAACAGAAAGGTGTTGACAAGATTGAAAAGATATTCATAAGGAAGATAACTGTTAAAATTATTTCAATTTACTAAACCCATTTCAGCCTTGGAGGCCTTTTAATCTTCTCATTGATCCAAAGATCCAAAGGGGCAGTAAATGCTGCCTCCCATGAAGTGGCCAGAACAGTTAATTCCATCATTTCTTCCATCTGGAGCATTTCACTGCTTCGACCACTTAACAAGATGGGAAGAGGGGGAATGGCCTCAAGTTGTGCCAAGGGAGATTGGATATCAGGAAAAATTTCTCCACTGATGGTCAAGCACTGGAACAGTCTGCCAGGGGCCGTGGTGGAGTCACCATCCATGAAGTGCTCAAAAAACAAGTGGATGCGGCAATTTGGGATGTGATTTAGAGACAAGGTGGGTTTTAGTCAAAGGTTTGATGGTCTTGGAGGTTTTTTCCAGTCTTAATGATTCCATAATTCAGAGACTTGACCATAAGCAGCGGTCCAGCAGGCACGACAGCATCCTGGGCGTGGATGGTAACTTCCAGAACTTTTTTGTTCTCCAAAAGGGAAGGAAAGAACAGGCACACCTCAGAGTGAGAAAATTACGTCAGTCTGGCTTTTGCCCCAGAATTTTACATCTTTATGAAAATAGACAAATGAAAAAAAAAATCCCATAAACTGCAATGTCATCTGTAGACTGAGAGGAACTGATTGTTTTCTAGATCATGGTGTTCAGATGAGACTGCAGATTCTTAGCTCTTGTGAAATTCAAGTTAGAGTTCAGAAGTCCAACCAGTTATGTGCCCAATCTGCAGATCTGACAACATTTAAAATTAATAACGGAGTCTGTTCTTTGTTTTTAGTATTCCTGGTAATCACTTTTAATGAAAACAACGATTTGATATTCATAACATTATTTTTTGAACAAAATCCTCTGGACCTCACATGGAACTGCTCAAAACATGTAGAATATGCTTAGAATTTGGTCCTGGTACCATTAGGTTAATGGTTGGATTCATCTGAGAGGTCTTTTCTAGTTTAAATGTTTCTATGATTCTATAATACCTTCCAATAAACCTCTAGAATTATTCCCAAGCTATGATTTATTTCTTAAGCAGCTTGTCACTGCATCCTTTTCCTTATCCTCATATCTTGAATTTTGAATCTGAGTATGAGAAATAGATGGGTTCTTAGAGGAGAGGAATTGTGGTGGATGAGACAGCTCTGAAGCCAATTACAAGTGTAATTTAAAGGAGGAAAAACTCCCGTTCTAACCTCTGCTCATTGAAGGCAATCATCAGGTGGGACTAGATCCTGCTGAAGCAGCTTCTCATTGATTTCAGTGTAACCAGCTTCTCTTTAATTAGTTTTTATTTATTTCATGATAATAAAAACTAACGTATGCAACAATTTAAGGGCATTCTTCTAGTTTTAATGCATTAAAGTGGAAGCAGAGTTCCTTTGCATAATTGCATTAGTAAACAGATTAATTTACATTTTAATTTACATTAGCAGCGTAATTGGGATTCCAAAGTGTAATATACAGGAAGGAATGAAAGCAGGAACAAAGTCCCGCAGCTACCAAAGGATGGAGATGCCAGACTCCAATTAAGACATTCTTTTGTCAAGCCTTATCTCCGAGGTTTGCAAGATTAACTTGAAACAAAATGGCTGGCTTTTATCTCCCCTGTTACTGGTTTTAATTCCACAACTAAAAAGGATTCCTTTGGAGATTTATGTGAGGAATGCAATATCTTCCACTGTGTCTTTCCAATACCACTGGCCCTATTTTGGGAAAAATGGTGTAGCTACGAGGAATATTAATTCTGCCTCAGTGCCCCTTGTTCTTGCCTCAGAGAGGTTTCATGTATAAAGCTTTATTTTTGAGTGCAGTTTGTTGACTCTGAGGCTACACACTGAATAACACATCCCATAGGTGTGGTTACATTCTGTGACAAGTAAATACATTGACATCCTGGAACAGCACAACTATTTGTGCAAAAAATCAGTGGCCAGCTCCCATTTTGGGAAGCTTAGAGTGAGCATTTGTACAGAACATGTGGCATTTGAGCCAGCAGCATGCCCTGTGGCCAATGTGGGGTCCTGGGGACAGCAGTCCCAGCTGGTCAGGGAGAGATCCTACTCCTGTGCCCGGCCTGGGAAGCACATCTGCAGTGACCCTGTCCCTGTGCCCAGCCCTGCAGCCACCTCTGCAGTGACCCTGCCCCTGTGCCCAGCCTGGAGCCACCTCTGCAGTGCTGTGTCCAGCTCTGGCTCCTCAGCACAGCAGGGACAGGAGCTCC
>VXBQ01012333.1:275345-286802 GCA_013400175.1 Phainopepla nitens
CCCTGCACAGGAGGCACAACTTCTGCCCTGGGCAGTGCCAGCCCTGAGCAGATTGTGCAGAGAGGCTGTGGGGTCTCCTCCCTGGGGATGTTCCAGAGCCACATGGACACACTGCTGTGCCCTATGCTCTGGGATGGCCCTGGTGACCCTCTCCAGGTCCTTCCAACCTGGCCCATTTTGAGATTCTGTGGCAGCTGCATGATAAGCCTCCCTTTGAGCTCATGCAAAAGGAGCCCTGGTGAAATTACTCAGTTTCCAGGGGAGTAGAATCAGAAAAAAAAAGAAAAACACAGCTTGATGGTTTATTAAAGGTGGAAAATTCCTGCATTTTCAATGCAAAAACCCCCAAATTTGCCAAGGGCCCAGAGCACATAGAACAAGTGACTCAGTAACACGGCTGAACCCAAACAGAGCCAGGAGATCCAGAATTCTGTGTTGAACCGAGAGCACTGAGCACTTTGGAGCCATTATGGGTTCTTTATGCAGTAACAGAACCCACATGGGTGTCTGGTGAATTAGTCCTTATAGGCAGAAATCAGTCCAAGTAAAACAGTCAGACCTCAGGTGGCTTATCTGAAGCTATTTTTAATTTGGGGATTCTAGCAAGTTAACTCCAGATTTGGTGGTCAAATCTAAATCTAGTCAGAAAAAAGTAGGTAAAGAAAGCCATGTACAGATTTCTATAGAGTTGCAGGCTGACTTATGCAGTGTCCTATCTTTCACCAAGGACACCATTGTCCTAAAGACTTCAGAGGGCATTTAAAAATCCTGATGGAAGAAGGTGTTATGAAAACCTTGCTGGAAGAAGTGTCACTGGAACCTCCAGCAAGATACTAGGTAGACTTAAGCAAAAAAAACACAGTATTAAAAAGAGTCTCCAAAATATGGTTACCAATTTGGAAATTATATTCTCCTTGGCTATTTTGGTGTCCAATCTTTCAAATTTAATAAAGTTTTTGACTTCATGTGGTATTCCCACAACTGTCCTAAAGTGAACATTTTAATCAGTGTTGAGGTGTTGCATACTCACTGACTGCTCCTTCACTATTAATATTAAATGTGATAAACAGATATTTCCTAATCTAATTTCTTAATTTCCTAATCTCCTAATCTAATTTCTTAATAGAGTTCATTACCATTCTACCTGGTTGCTTTCACAGAATTTTATGTTTACATTAATTTTCTCATATTCTCTGATTTATATTAATCTGATTATTGTTTCTTCACAGTAATTGCTTTCATCACTCCTTTCTGAAAGTCCACGTTCCACAGGATCTTCTTGGAAGGGGGCCAGTAAGTAAGGCTTCATGCATATAATGATGTTAATATATATAATATATATAGTAGATATAATGAAGTTATATATAATAGATATAATGAAGTTCAGTAATTATTGTTTTTCTTCTGCTCCAGATCAAATAAAATATTTGAGAATTTCATTATCTGAAACCGTTTGATAGAGAACTTCTGGAAAAGAATTACTCTGATATCAAAGTCAGTTATCACAAGATACGAGAACTGACCTTCAAAACTACACGTGTTAAATAAGGATTCAAGTGCTCTGGTGCCATGATCCAACGTTATCTGGAAATTGCTCTCTTCCATTGGGTGAAAAAAAGTCATTTTATAGTGCACTGCAGGATTGAGATTTTCATTTATTTAGCCTTTAGGAACAACTTTAGGTGGATGAGCTTTCTAATAAGGTTTAAGATATATCTGGCTTTGTAATGTCTGCTTTATCTTAAAAATATGCTTTAAAGGGACATGCCAAGCAGCAAACTCTCTCTGGTGCCTCACTCAAACTGCTGAGTGAAGTCTCCTTGTCTTATGAAGGAGGATAATGATAATTACAGGCATGACTGGATTTTTTTTTTTTTCCTAGCCTCAAGTATCTATTAATACATAGGAAATTCAGTTTGGAGTAAAAAAAAAAACAAACAAATCTTCCAATGATCAATATGTGATCATATGGCCTAACTCTGCTGACATATGAACAAGTGTTCATGAAAATAAATACCCTGTGCAATATCTAACTAAAATAAACCACAAGACAAAGGAAGGGTAATTCTTAGAATTTCTTAGTGGGTCTTTTGCTCAGCTATCAGTGTCTCATAGGGTGCTTCCAGTATTTAGTGTATTCTTATCTACAGTGACCTCAAATAGTTATTTGGAAAAAAACTCTAATTCAAAAATAACACACTGGCTTTCTCTTGTTTAGTAGCACTTATTTTTTAAATAGAAATATTTAAGTATTCCAGCTTAATTTACCTCATGCTGAAGCGAGGGGGAGTGTAGCTTTGCCATATTTATGTCAGGGTACACTATGGGCCAGGAGCCAAGAAATCTATGTCTGAGCAGGGTGTGTCCCACCACATCAAAATTAGTTCTGTTCCATGTGCACAGACATGAACATCCTTGGAATTTGCATATTTTCCTTTGGCTGTGGTGTAAGGATGCACACACATATATTTGACAAATCACTCAGCCATACATCTGGTGTTTCCCTCGCTTTTGGTGTCTCTCATCCTGTTGTGATTTTTCAGTGACATAAGAGGACTTTTTCCTGTGAGCCATTTGACTTCAGCTGAATTTTGTCAACACACACAGCCGCCACACATCACATATTGCTCATGCATTAAAATTACACTAAAGAATTCCTAAAAGCCTTTGCAGTTGAATTTTTTGGGTTAATTTAGCAAATTCAATGTGCCATAAAGTGATTGGATTGGCTGCAGGTCATGACATGATTTAATCACCAGTGATCATTGGGGTTATTACATCATCACAGGCAGATTCAGGCTGACAGTAATTAATGAAGTCAAAATGAGCCACTGAGTGTGATACAGACAGCACCTGTTGCCACAGTAACCCAATGTGACATTGCTGAGATAAATTCCAAGTTTGATTCACCTGGAGTAAGCATTTCTTCCCTGGATATGCCAGCTTACTTAGAGGTTCAAGGTTTATTACAGAGCCTGGTCCATTTTAGTGGTCCTTTATATCATGTTGTGTTTAGCTATAAATGAAATAAGTTAAAGAAAAGAGTCTCAGTTCCTCAGCAGTCTGCATTGTTTAGTACCTGCATAAAAAAAATCCTAATATTTAAAAAACAAGTGACTGAACAAATCCTTCTTGACATGATTCAAAATAACAATAATTACGTGTTCAAGAGATTTGCAGGATGTAATTTTTTTAAAAATACAGAACAGGTTTACTGCAGTGGCCACAGTCTGGCAGCTCTGTAGCCTCTCTTCCAGTCTGTGGACTGTGAAAAAATAACACTGAAATAACACTCTCAAACCTTTTGTGTCAGGTGATGGTTTCAGTAATTCTTTTAAAGAGCTGCCAGTAGCTGGGTGTTCTGGATGTTTGCAGCAACTTCCTTTGAAAAGTCATCTGTTGACAAATGATGTCTCCTCCTCATCCCCAAGGATGTGACCCTTTCCTTGTGTTCACCTTGGACACAACATTATTATTTCATGTTTTACAGCTCACTTTCCTGTGGTAAGAGAGTGGCTGATCATGTCATACCTGAACTGTCAGGCTGCTGCGGTGCACTGTTGCCTGAGGTACTCAAAGGTATGATTCTCATTAACTCTTCATGAAAGTCAAAACCTTCCATAATGCATCTCCAAACACTGTGCTGATGCTTTGCTGTTCCTGTATGGAACACCCCTGATGGACAGATATTGCTGGCAGTTTCCCCTTTCCCAGTGCTGTTAGCTCAGCTCTGCTTTGACTTCTGATCTACTGTGAAATTCTGCTGGGCAAATGTTTATTAATTCTTTTTACAATGAGGAAAAAATAACTAAAAGGTTATTCAAAGAGAGCTGATGTTTTCCATCTTGAGTAGGCTTTGAATGAAGTGTTGCAGTTAAAGGTACTTAAAGTCTTATAAATCTATGAACATCAAAGGTCAGCTACATCCTTGACTTCTGAAGGAAGAGCCAGGAAAAGGTTCACAAAGTAGATGTTTCCTTCAAATTCTCTTCCCAGACAATCTGCTTTAGTATCAAAACTATTGTTCACAGTTAGTCCTAGACAGGACAAATATTGTGAGGGTTGCCCAGAGGAGCAGTGGCTGCCCTGGATCCCTGGCAGTGTCCAAGGCCAGGCTGGACAGGGCTTGGGGCACCCTGGTCTAGTGGAAGGTGTCCCTGCCCGTGGCAGGGGGTGGCACTGGATGGACTTTGGAGTCCTTTCCAACCCAAACCTTTCCATGTTTCTATGATCCTGTGAAATCTTTAAATGTCAGTGCATAGAAATACTAATAATAGAGAGATTTGTTCTCTTAGAGACGGAAAACTGACCTTTTTGGTTGTCACCCAGTATTATCTCTGCTGTTTGTAACCAGAATTCAGTTT
Source organism: Phainopepla nitens (assembly GCA_013400175.1). NCBI lineage: Eukaryota > Metazoa > Chordata > Aves > Passeriformes > Bombycillidae > Phainopepla > Phainopepla nitens. The sequence continues at coordinate 279,710 of VXBQ01012333.1, forward strand.
TCACTGAATGCAATGTAAAATGTAAATATGATGTAGAACTCTCAAAAAAAACCCCAAACAACTCTCATTTAAAGTAAGCTTGTTATTATTTGGAAACATTTGAGAAGTTTTAAATGCTTTATTAAACACCCGGAAAACTTATGAACTAAATATCAGAGCTCATCAACAAACAGGGCTTCCCTAAGGACGAGCCTTGCCTCACCATCCTGGTGACCTTAGCTTGTGATACACCCTTAAAATTATATTTTATGTTGGAAGGAAGGGTTTGAGGGGGTTAGTGCCAGGATTTAAACAGCCATGGCCACCTGCAGTTGTTGCAAAGCTGGAGTTCCTGTTGTGCACATGGAATAACTCTGGTAGCACGGAATGCTCCAGGAGTTTGACATTGTGACTCTAATTGCATTTAACACTCTATTTAATATTTTCAACCTAATGCATTCCACAAAGTGGTCATACTGATTTTACTTTTTTTTTTTACATGTTACATTTTCTTTCATTTATTAAAATATTGGCTGGGAAACCTTTCTGTGTGCTTCTGAGAAAATTATAAGTTACAAAACCCAGACTAGTTCATTGGAAGGTTCACATTTTACGACCTGTGCACACTCCTAACTCAAACAGAAACACACTTTATAACTTTAACACTCTGTTTACTAACAAACTAAAATACCCTAGGTGATCTGATCTGCCCAAGAATGTGACCCACCTCTATATCTTTTGTCTTCTTTTCTGCCTAAATCCATGTTCTTACCTCTTCCTTTTTAATTTAGTGAGTCACGTAACTCCAAATACTCAAATTGTTGCTGTACCGTCATTTAATTCATATATATTGCACAGCTCATTTGATATCAACAATGTCAAGATTGAATGGCCTCTTACAAGCAATGATTCAGTAGCACAGCACATTCATTATTATGTTTGTCTTTCAAAAGATTTGCCTTCATTTATCTATCAGCACTGGAGGTTTCTCATGAAATTCCACCGTTTATTGGTGCAATAAGAAATCTGTGAACATCTGCTTTTTTTACCTGCTGTTAGTTTCAGGAGCAGTCCTGAGGCAGGCTCAGGTTCTGTCAGCACAAGAGGGGAGCTGTTTGCTGATGTTTCATTTATGTGTGTGCTCCGCTTTTTTGGGGTATTGCTTTTACCTTGCCTTTGATTAAAACTGAATTTACAGCCTCAAAATTAAGTGGTCAGATATGCAAGGACTAAGTCTGCCTAACTAGGCAGGACTGAGCAGTAGGATCTGGTTTAAGTAAAGCAACAGCTGCGTTGGGAGGAATTTACTTCTCTAAATATTGTTGCTGAAAGTTCTTTCATGGAATCAGTAAAACCTGAGACAAAATGAAATGAGATGTGACCAAGTCCTTCTGCTTTTCCCAAAACTTTTACTAAAGATATTCACTAATTCTGACCAAATAAGTATTTTTCCCATTTTAAAGAATTTACACAATTTCACGAGCAAAGATTTACCACTTTCCACCTGAAAATTTGTGTTTTCATCAAGGTGATTATTTGTGTAATAATTTGTGTTGGCAACCTGTGCCAGGGCTTCCCTGCCATTTCAGAGAAGAATTTCTTCTGTCTTTCTTATGGATTTTATTCTTGGATTTTTCAATATAATTACTACAACTAGCTCAGAGATTAGGCCACAGCTGGAGTAATCTAGCATTAGCAGCTTGCCTGTAGAATGACCTTTAAATGCTTAATATTGTCTCTATTCATACTAATTTCTTTATATGTATATTAACTGCAATCTTAACCTTACGTTTTTAATAAATCACTGAAACCTTCGGTGTTTTCAATGTCTTTACCAGCTGCCCCTAAAGACATTTCAAGATCAGTTCTGGATATAAAACATCTTTAACCAGTAGCAATTACAGATGACGAATCAAAGGCAAAATTACTGATTAATCTCTTTTTTTCTTTTTGTTTCCTTTCTTTTTTTATTAGAGAGTGTCTTACACAGAAACGATGTAATTTGATAGATATTATAGGAAAAAGTTTAATTTGTACTCTGTTTTATCAGTTTATACATGAAGGGTTTTTACCAACAATGATTTTATTGAACTAAATGAATGCAACAAAAGAATAAAACAATCAGTCCTATTCAAAGCCCTCAAGTAGTCACAGTTCTTCCCTGAAACTGAGAAACCTGGGAAAATCCCTTCCAAACTGGCATAACAAGGGAAAAGAAGGTGAAAAACACAGAGACACCAATCATGACGTGATTTGAGTGCTCAGTGTCAAACTCAGCTGCTGCCTTGGACAAGTCATTGCCTGAATTGTAACTGGACACTGGGCTGGGGCTGGTCCTATTTTATGGGTCCTTTTTGGGACAAGACAATGAGATCTTAGAGTTTAAGAGAAAATTTAAAGGGGAAGGAGGAAAAAGGAAAGGAAAGGAAAGGAAGGGAAAGGAAAGGAAAGGAAAGGAAGGGAAAGGAAAGGAAAGGAAAGGAAAGGAAAGGAAAGGAAAGGAAAGGAAAGGAAAGGAAAGGAAAGGGAGTGTATTAAAATAGACACATATGTTGATATATTCCCTCCTCTCTGTCTTCTTAGATTTTTTGTTTTTTAATTTTCCTTTCATTTCACATCAAAAGGTGTCTTTTCTTGGGAGGAACAACAATTCAAATATTTCAATGTAAGATATACTTGAAAAATTTATTTTTTTGGTAAAGACATGTCTGAATTGAAGAAAGTGATATTCTTGGGTTTCAAGTTTGCCCTGCATTTCTTTCTTGATGTTACCTTCGATTTCAGATTTGTATTTCACTGCATTTGAACAGAAAGGAAAATGAACTGCAGTGAGCGAGCCTCGGACTATCGGGAAGAGAAGGAAATGACATTTGGCATTTTAAATTTGCTGCTCCATTAAGTCAAATATTTACCCTGTGGACCACGAAAATTGTATCAGGATAGTGATACTTGGATGCACTTGGACAGAATCATTTTCTGAGGGTGTGAAGTTGCCATGAGGGATTCTCTTGAGTCTACTCCATTAGGGAACTGTGCATGGGAGGGTCTCCATCCTTTTCCTAGCTGATTTCTTTCCTATCCTGCACTGAGCACAAGCAATAATATGAAAGTAAGTAGAGCTGATAATTAAGTGCTCCTAACCTAATGTATGCAGACAAAAAGGTAAATGCAAATGGGATTCATTCCTCTGGGCCAGTCACAACAGGGTGTTTCTTCCACTCATTTCCAGTCAGGCTTACCTCAGCTTCCACCAAAGTCAAATCCTGTGATGCCCCTATCACACCAGCGATAGAAACAGATTCTTCCCCCACATATCTAGATGGGATTAATGTGCACTGCACACCAGTGTCAACCAAGGCCTCGTGTTTTTGTGGTTCTGATGTGCCAGGCCAATGAATTCACACAGATCAAAAAACACGGCTTTCCCTGGCCTCTACCTGGCTAGAGGCAGGGCCCCTCTAAGCCTGGTTATCTTTCTTTACCTGGACATATGTCTTGGAGGTTCCTTCAAGGGGATTGGACATGTCATCATCATCATCACACCTGGCAGTTCAGCTACAGGCTGCTGGAGCTGCTTCCTTTTGGGTGGAACTTCCTCTCTGAGTCTTGCTGTCCTTCAATTCAGACACTCATTGTGCCAGAGCAGCAGTGGATTTTCCATCCCATCTCTTCATGTTTTCTGCACAGTCACACAGGAAGAACCACAGCTCAGCTCGTGGGGTGTACCTTCTCTCCCTGTTGGGGGATGTCTGTGTTTGGTACCAGAACCTCTGATCTGTGCTGCTGAAATTTGGAGAAGGTCTTCCTTAATTTCCTCCCTGAGTTTCTTGTAATTCTCCTCTATCTTATCTTCTAATTTTTGCAGACATGTTTCCACAGCTGCGATTCTGGCATGTGTTGGGCCATGCACAGCATCTGCAGGTGCTCGGAGCTTCTTTGCCGTATCAAGCACGGTTTCCCCCGTGTCATCCCGCTTCATTATCGCTAAAGCAGAAGCGTATTCTTGTGGCTCAAGTCGTATAAGTTTCCTCCACATCACGGATGTGCAGGGTACAAAGTCTGGGTTCCTAGTTGTTAGGTCATCTGAGAAGACAATCTCTGCCACCGCCTTTTCTCTCAAGCGCTGAATCCCTTGTTCGAGGTCTTCCAGTGGCTTTGCTGCATATAGAGGTCGTCTGCACACAGATATCTCTGTGCCACACTTTCCAGGATCCATCCCCAGAGACTGTGAGGGTTTGCCCCACTCATCATTCCTTGGTCGACAATGGGGTCATGTGACAAGGAACCCAAATGTCTCGCTTCAGTACCATCCAGAATTGTAGCCTCGCCTGCAGCGTCCCAAAGATGGACTAAACAACTGATTGTAGATTCATCAGGTCATCAAGTGTAATCCTTTCTTAGGCCATGAAAGTCTTTCAGGGAAAAGGATTCAATATGACTTCTGATTTTATGTCAGGAATTTGCCTTGAGGGCCCTTCGCCCGGATCATCATCGTCCACTGGCCGATGGGTTTTGGTTTTGTGTTNTTGGGTCTACTCCTGGCCCAGGGGTCTCATCAGCTCCTCTGGAAATCTCAGCCGTCACTCTAGAGAAGCTGCAGACCATATAGAGGAAGCCTACCACATAAAACACCAGGAAGATGGTCTCTTTAACATTCAGGGGAAACTGAACATTCTCAAAAAGTAATGTAACAGATTCAAAGGAGAAGGAAATGCTGAAAAGCCTCGTCCCCTGCTCCTCCTCTAACAAACTGGACGCAATTGCTAATAAACCCCCAAAACATGCTGCTGGAACTAGGACACAGGGTAGAATACTCAGATATGTGCCGAATAAAAATTCTTTCTAAAATTTTTCTTTTCTTTTTTTTTTTAATCAAATCTCAGCTCTCAGATGACTTTCTCTATCTCCACAGAGGTCAGAAAGGAAGAAATAACTTCTGTAAAATCTATAACAGTTATGCAACATAAGAGATCATATTTTTTTCTCCTTTATTTCTGCCATAAAACAGTGAGATTAATGACTTTAAGTGTCCAAAGCATTAAAAACTGCAAGAATAATAGACTTTCAGGTTGATGAAGAAGTTCAGATCATTAAAATGAAATTTACCATATCAGACTCTTTCAGACATTCCAATTTTGCACAGGGGAAAGAAGAGGTGACTTCAGCAACAGCAGAGAAGTGAGTGACCCCATTTCTGTTCTAGATCACTGCCATTGGGGCACAAATAGAAATATACCCTGGAGTGAATGGTTAAACAGGAAAAACAACTTTAATTTTGAGGAAAAGTACAATCTGGAGTGTTAGCATAATTTGTAGATGAGAAAATAACTGCTGAATTTCTCTGTACAAAATATTTCTTATTCTAACAGGAAATATTTTCTTCCTTTTGAGAGACATCAAAGTTTTCAAAGTTTGCCAGTTTTTATCTCATCAGTGAAAAAATGGATATAATTTTTTATAGATTTCAGTGACATCAATCATAAAATTATTCTGTCATCTGACAAGACTTTACAAAATTTTCTCTTAAGCAATATAAAGGGGAAAATTCTTATAACCATAGGAATCCCTATAAAGAAGGGAAAATTCTTATATTCTTTGATAATTTAAAGTCTTTCTCAAGCCAGTGTTGATGTTAATATTGAGCCAGTACAAGACTCCATGAATTTATTTCATTAAAGTTTATTGTTATTATTCTAGCCTAGTAATTTTTTAAAACTTATTTTAAAAAAATTATTAAAAATTCTGGGATATCAGAATTCTGTGAGTCAAGGAAGGGTTATGTTAATATAGGCTGTGCGTGTTTCCATTTCTTGACTTGTCCCAGAGCTTGAAGCCTGTTTTCAGTTGAACACTTTTTCCTTTGACAAAATCATTTGGGAACAGGGGCAAGAAAATTTATTGTACAAATAAACCCAAATTCAGGTCAATGTCTCCTTCACTGCTGGCATTTGTCCAGGATGGGATCCAAAGCCATAATTCAGTTTGGTACAGATTTTTTCACTGGTCTTATGAACTAAGGCTCCCTGAAATTTTCCCTGGAATGATACATTTCACCTTCTGCCTTGCCCCTTGTTCTTTACCCTTGCACAGTTGACTGCCTTTAAAATCTATGCCTCTTTAATTAATTTTAGAAACTTTGTCCTAGGGACACTGTCTTATAAAATCACTTTTTCACAAGGTGAAAGAGAAAACGCCATATCCACTGAAAGTTTCCTGGGTAGGGATTGTTAATGGGGTCACTTTGGAAACTGAGATTCATCAAAATACCTCACAGTCTTCATGGCCATTAATCTGTTGGTTTAAAGACCAAATTTTTGTATCTTTATCAGTATAATAAAATATAATATAGTATGAATGTCTTTAGATGTGTGCCAGCTGCTCTCCTCAGCCTTTTCTTCACCTTGCAATAAGTCTAAAATACACAGACTGAATCCAGGTGCCTTTGAGAAGGTTTTTTCCTCCACCTTCCCCTCAGCCAGATAATAAATCCAAAGTGTAAACACCAATCTACTAAATTATTGATCAGGATTTGAAAAAAAAAAAGAAAAAGTAGACAAAAATATATGTATATTTTTTTCAAATGAAGTATTGTCTGTTGAAATAATTTTCTCTTTTAGTGTGTGGATATACCCATGTCTATATGGATGTGTGTAAGCAGAAGTGTGTGTGTGAGTTCAGGCATTACTGTGTGAATACGCATGAACAGAGTAGAGGTCTGGAGCACAAAAAGAGCCCCTCTGGCTGCAAGAAATATCATTCCTGCTGCACAGGAAAGGCCAGGCATGAAAAATTAAAACATGGGCTTTAAATGGCATTGCCACTGATGGATTTAAAATATAAAATATATATTTTTTTTTTAATGGCACAAAACTGTACCTTTATGAATTACTTTAGTATTGAGTTAAGCTGGAAGTCTTACTTACATGAAAAATGAAATCAAGTAATAAATATAGACACATTGGAAAGAAGAATTTGTACATTTGGATGATTTTTCTTGTAAATTTTTAAACAGTGACAGAAGGAAGGAAGGAAGGAAGGAAGGAAGGAAGGAAGGAAGGAAGGAAGGAAGGAAGGAAGGAAGGAAGAAAGAAAGAGAGAGAGAAAGAAAGAGAGA
>VXBQ01012333.1:286840-339470 GCA_013400175.1 Phainopepla nitens
GGAAGTGTTCGTGTCTTGCCCTCAGAATAAAGGGTCCAGACCTGTGAGAAGGCACAGGTAAGTTTGAATATACTGTTTCATTTTAGAAGAACTACACCCAGAGCAATTCTCAGTTTTCCTCTAGATCTGGGTATGATTTATGAATTCCCACTTATTTATCAATTATCAAGGCAAATTCTCCTGGAGCTCTGGGAAAAAAAAAACTAAAATTGACAGTGTCTCTGTTCTAGGTGTTTTAAGGAAAAATGATCAGTTCAAACACTTATTAAAGAAACTTAGAGGAAGTCAAAATGGAATGTTCTGAAAGTAAAAATATAAAGTGATATTACTGTTATGTCAAAGCTTCCATTTGAGTCTTATGAGCAAAGGAGATAATTTGCTTAAAACCAGAGAATTAAAGTGCAGATGAGACTAAAAGAGCTAGGAGGGACACAAAGAAGGAGTAATATACTGAAGTGAAAAGACAGGGATGAGAAGATGAAAAAAAAAGACTGCCACAGAGTGCATGCTGGAAATAATGGAGTCAAGCAGTTTAAGAGAAAAAGAACTAGCTTTTAGGAGAAAGAACTTTTTTAGGAGAAAAAGAACTAGCAGTACTTGCCAAAATTTTATATCCCAAGGAATAAATGCTTGAGAAACTTTCAGTGTGTGAGCTTGTGATTTACATTCCTGAAACACCAGCACAAACAAAAGAATGTTAAATGTAATCAAGGTGATGAAAAAACAATACAAAGGACCATTGTAGTTATTGCAGCATTAGGCCTCCTCTCTCTCTTCCTGCCCTCTGGCATAGGCCACAGTGTAACATTTCTTCTGAAGTGCCCAATTCCTTATGAGGAAATCCTACACTGTTGGTTTCCCAGGGGCTTTTAATGATTTGCTCACCTTGACTGGCTGCCTTGTGTCCCAGCTGTGGGTTTTTTTATAGGCTGTGAGAATCAGAAGCCCCTTCCCCCATTGTTCCACAAAGTGTTGCAAGTTTGGCAGCTCCAGGTTGCTCTTCCTTGTCCCTGCTCCTGCCTTCCCACTAATTGTTGTGGAAGTGACTGGCACCATCGATTTTTTTTTTCCCTGTGTGCAAGTTCTAATTGCTTATTTCCTGCAAAAGTTGACATAATTAATTGGTAATGATTTTCTTTTCTCTTCAGGCAGAGCACACTCTGTTTTGACATTAGAGATAAGCTGATAGGGCAGGCCCTACAAGAATAATGAGGCCACTGCCTTTTCAAGTTGAGTTGGAGTCTCCGTTAGCTTCATCCCACAGCAAAAGGAATCTGCTTTGTCTGATGGCCTTGTAAAGTGTCCAGGACTGAAGATTTCCTTTAGACTGGATATGAACATTCACTCCTTGGATGTGTTCAACCTCAGCTGAGCAGGAGCCTCCTATAAACATTTCTGTGGGACAAAGTGGTGGGAAACTTCTGCTGCTGCCAGACCTAGAAGGGCATCTACATGTTTATATGGATCTCTGAGCTGGGAGAGATGGGGTGTCCAGCTGGGAGAAGGGGAGACCTCAGAGCCCCTTCTAGTGCCGGCAGGGGCTCCAGGAGAGCTGGAGAGGGACTTGGGAAAAGGGCCTGGAGTGACAAGACACAGGGAATAGCTTCCGAAAGGGCAGGGTTGGATGGGATATTGGTGAGGAATTGTTCCCTGTGAGGGTGGGCAGGCCCTGGCACAGGGTGCCCAGAGAAGCTGTGGCTGCCCCTGGATCCCTGGAAGTGTCCAAGGCCAGGCTGGATGGGGCTTGGAGCACCCTGGGCTAGTGGGAGGTGTCCCTGCCCATGGCAGGGGTGGGACTGGATGGTCTTTAAAGTCCCTTCCAACATATCTCAGAGCCACAAAAATGAAAAGCTTGTATTGTTCTCTGCTCATATTTGAAAACCTTGGAGGAATTAAAAAAAAAAAAAAAGAACAAAAGTGTCCAGTGGTTTGAGGTGGGTTTTTGTTGGTTGCTCTCAATTGGTCAGTTTTTGTTTCTTTTAATGAAATGCCTCTTCTGGGTTTATTAGAGTTTGGGTTTAGTTATTTAAACTTTGTAATTTACATTAAATAACAACCTTCATTGTAGTCTAATAATAGCAAACTATTTTTATTTAGATAAAATGGGAATCTACAGGAGCTACGCTTCAAAACAGCAATCTGGCCATGTTAGGATGCAACTGGAAATATCAGGCTTTAGCAATCCTCACATTTCTCTTCACAGAATTAACTCCTCAGAAGTTCACTCCAGAGTCCTACCCTGTGTAATTCCCATGTCCCAAATCTCCAGAAGTACTGAAGAAACAGGAGTCTAGATCCCATGGGAAACAAGTGATATACAAGGTGCTTAGTTATTTTAATACAGTGCAAACACACAATTACAGGACAAGCAAAGGACATGAGTTAAAATCACTTTTTGGCTTTTCTGTGATCCATAGTTTGACTTCTGACTTGACCTATGGCTTAATTGCAATATTTTTGGCCATAGCCTCATATTTGCAATTCAAGTATTTTAAAATTGGAAGCAGTTCTTGCACTGGGTCACAACACTGTGAAGAACAACCAGGCCAAGTTTTTGCTCTTGAATTTCTTTCAAATCATCAGAGTATCCACGTCTTTAATTTTTTAACTTTCCAAACTCTTTGAAAGATCTTGTTAGTTTCACACACCTTTGAATTGAACTTTAACACCATTAGGAATAGCTGCAGTTCGCAGCTTTAAGAATTGTTCTTAAGAGTCTGGGATTCAAGGGCCAAAATAATTTAATTTTCTATCTACACAGGGCTGAGTCCCAGTGGAGCAATTACCACAGAGCCAGGATCAGAGAGATCAGGGAAGTCAGAACTCTATAAATAATTTTTACAGGCACCCCAATACATGTGAAAACTGTGACTGGGGGGGAAGGAGGCAATGTCCACTGCTCATAAATTAAAAGTAATTTTTCTGCATCTACGACACACCAAGAACAATATAATCTATTGTATCCATGAGGCAGAACGGTCATGGTTATGAACTGATTAGCTGTTTCACACCAAAAAATGCTGAAATACTGCAAGATCCAAACTCATTCAAATGGGCCAGGACTTGATCCTAAAGATGTGCTGAGGGTTTGCTTTCTTTGGAAACCTCAAGAACTTTATCCCTGAGTTTTCTCCATATCAAATTGGTTTTCATTTCAGCACCTGTGAAAATCAACAAGGTGGAAGAAACCTGAAACAATTAGGTTTTATAAAGGCTTCCATTTTTATGTTGGAACTTTTAAGGTTTATACTTTTTAATAGGAAACTGGTATCAAATATTCTGTTTCATGTCTGGATTAAGGAAACTTGTAAAGTTGATAACTTTTATAGTTTTGAATAGGAAATCCTGACAAGATCAATTATTCTCTTTCACACCTGCATTAAAACAGAATTTATAAAATTTAAAATCTTTACACATGCGCACACACACTAGAATATTTCTATTTCATTAAAAAATGGCACAAACTTTCAGTGTCTGAAACATGAAGTCAGGACTCCCTATCCACTTACACTTAATTTCTGTCTGAAGGAAAACCAACTGTGGAATGGAGTGTTATTCACCAAAAATAACCTCGCAGCAGGCATTGATTTCATCTCAGCATCTTCCTAAGTGTTCACCATCTTTAAATATGTATCAACTCTCTTTTTTCTTTTTAAAATTGGCTCCAAATTAAGATTTAGTCCCACAATTTCTTCACGTTGTTAATGACAAACCACTTCGTTTGATATATTTTTGAGTTTTTGTATACTCCTTTCCATCTACATTTTGCAAGTCAAGAATTACTGTGAACAACTGTTCTCTGCTAAAGATTCTTAGTCCTTCTTCTCCTTGTCTACTGAGAAGCTCAAGTTTAGTCAGTTTATCCTAGAAGACATCCCATAACTATAATTTTCCTTGCTTATGAAAATGTTATTGAAAACAATTTAGAATTTTCAGAATATTGTAAAACCTTCTGTACATATGTACTAAAACCCCCACCACATGTAAAAATTGTTTTATCTATGTGTGATTTTAGCAACATGCCCTGTGAGTGTGACCTAAGCAATGTGTTCACTCCTTGTTTTTGCTACACAGTAAGTGTTCTTATTTTTATTTAATTTTTTTGTTTTTGTAATTCACACTGTATTCCTAATGAACATATTGAATATTGCAAAGATTCAGTTGGGCCAACTAAATTATTTTAACATGGAAATCATCAAAAGAGCAATTTAGGGGGAAAAGTAACACCCCATCTCTGCTGCAAACATTGCTTCAACCACTTGGCAAGCCTGAGAGTTTCAGCAGTTTTTCTTTTTGCACCTCCCTGTTAACTCATCTTTTCAAAAATACCATGGGAGATAGGAAATGGAGCTGATCCCACATTACTACAGTAATGGAAGCTCTCTGCTCACAGCCTTTCATTATGATTGTATCTCTTTCATAAAGTACAGAAAAAACCCCGGAGTCTGAATGTTTGGCATGTCCAAATTGCTTTAATCTTGCAATGATTTTACACTTGAAAGGCCAAATGGCCCTTCTCAATATTTGCTGCAGATTCAATCCCAATTTATTTCTTTTTCCAAACATTTATTTTTTATTTGACAGCCAGGAAAACACACCACCCACAAATTTCAGTGGGAACTGAGCTGGAATAAAGTTGTGTGTTATCTACAAGACACAGTTCTTTGAGACTTTTTACGAAATATGTTACCAAAATTCTTTTGCTTTCTATGGGTAATTCTTGAAATAGTATAGAGACTGCAAAATCTGATGATTTGCCACATTAAATACATATAAACTCCTGTATATAATTGTCATTAAACTGAATGTTATACACTCATGTGCAATGTGCATACACTTATATATTTAATTTAACAATGTAAATGTTAAACATATAAATTCCATTTATATATCTACAAACACACTTTGTTTTGCAACCCATCATTCCTTCTGCTCTCCTTAAGGTTTATTTTCTGTGGATTTACAAGTTCAAATCCCAGATAACAGCATGTGGTTCTAAAGGGTAGAAACAAAGTGAGTTAGGAAAGAATGGGACTGAAAATTTGTGAGTTAAAGGGGTAGAGAACTGGGATTATCTGGGAATAAAAGTTGCGCAGTGAAATTTGTCCTCAGAAAGAACTCAAGTTAGGAAAGCCAAGAAGGTAGGCTGGGAATGTGAGATTTTTAGAGCTATGAGAAGAGACTGTAAAAAAACTGGAATGGTGGAAAATAAACTAATTTAGATGAAAACAATTAGTGGCTGAATTAGAATAAGGATGGGGTAAAGAAAAGTTTAAAGGTGGTGGGAAGAGGCAGTCGTGTCTCTACTCTGCACAGCTCAAACTGTCTAGAAAGTCAAATGGAATTACCAAAATAATTACATTTTCCTTCAATTGCAGCAGACAACAATATTTATTGCTTAAACCTCTGTCTCCCAGAATCCACTTGCTTTCATTTCATCTCCTTGATTTCTTTGAACAGTTCTGAAGCTGCCATGAGCCATTTCCTGGGATTTTGATGTGTCTCCTACCTTGCCAAGACACAAATATAGAATGAGTTTTGCTCCTGCACTTCACACTCCAGTCAGCTTGGATAACCATGAGAAAAATGGACTCTCAGTTAAGATGGTGCAAATCAGCCATGGAGTAGCCAAAAGGTGAGAACACTTCCAGCCCTACTTCCATTTTTTATATATATATTTATAAAATTCTAGGTGTTTTCAATCTAATATCATCTTTACTGCTCAAGAAAATCCTCCATGGAACCACTTAGTGAAATATAAACTCAGGAAAATTAAACTGCATTTAGTTCTTAGACTTCTGGAAGCAGAGAAGGTGTCAATTCATCTGCACTTCAGACTGTTTTCTTTGATATTTCTGGGAAAAATTACTCTCATAAGTGCCAATTGTTGTCTTACCTCTTTTCCCTTAGGAGAGGATTGAGGGCAATTTTAAGGAGTTCTGATTTCCCAAAATAAATGAGTTTTGTGAGTGTCTGAGGATATAAATGCCTTTCTTCAGTAAATAAGAGGAACTTTTGCAATTACTTCAGCCTTTCTGGCACAGTTGTACCTTCAGAATTAGGGAGCATTCTGAAGAAACTCAGTGTCTTCTTGCAAGTGGATTCATTGTTTGGGAAAAAAAAAGTTCAATTTCTTTAAAACAGCTCTGCAAATCTAAGACCTCTCCTATCCTTAGAGTGAATAACTAAAGTAGTCATAGTTATAACAGCACTAGAACTTGTTGGAAAAAGGACATGAGTTCTGTTTCCATGACTGAAATAAAATTAAACATTAATAAAGGTAATGAAAATTAACTTGGGTTTTAAGTGTCTGACAGGGCAGGTGGAAAAAACCCATTCACAGGAAACTAAGGCCATCTCTCGGTCCTAAAATCTTTGAAATATTGGAAGAATTTAGGCCACCACCATCCTGCAGGAGATTCAAAGCAATACAGTGTTCAATATTTACAGTTCCTTTAAAATATGGTTTTTCTGATTTTGGGAAGCAGCTTCCAGCCATGTGTGCACACAGAGAAAACTATTAATTAAAAATGCTCACGCAGAGAATCCCTTTAAACCTGGGCAATAAGAACTGCAAAAGAGTTGAAAGCAAACATCTGCAGCCACTGTATTCCAGGTTATTGGTAATTATTCCCTTTGGAATTTATTAGTCATGTGTAGGCAAAATAAACCCTCCAGTTTAGAGCAGGCAATAGAAGTCCTTCCCCTGGTGCCTGTAAAGTCTGCATAGCTCCTGTCTAAGTGCTTTAGGGAAGCTTGGGTTGAATTCCCCAAAGCCAAATCACAGCACAATGCAGGGCTCTTGTTCCACTTTCCAGGCATTTAAGCGTCTTTTCCAGCTTCCACAAGATAAATCTATCTGCAGCCAGAGTCTTTCCAGCCCCAGGTGCTGAATAATTCCAAATAATTCCAAATCTCTGCCTAAAAATGAACTGAAATGCAACATAGGACTGATGCACTCACAAACTGTGCACAAACACTTTTTTTTTTTTGAGTCTGCTTTAAACTGTCTACTCTAATTCCTCTTATTGCTCCTCTGCAAGATTTTTATTGAGTTATTGATCTTTCAGAAAGTGCTACAACAAGTTCCCTTGTCGTTATTTTAATAAAGGCAAATAACTTTTAAACAGAAAGGGCTACAAAGCATTTCTATTATGCAGCAGAAACATGGCCTAATTTCAAGATTTTTCCTTTCTTTTTTTCCAAGAGACTTGATTCATAATATTTTTCAGTTTTTTCACAAGTGTTTGGTTATCAATTTCATCTTCTTTAAGAGCTGAGATTAAAAAATGCAGTAAATATCATCTAAATGTTAAGCAGATTTGAGTCCCATCCCTGCTATGTAGCTGAAACCCTCCCAGGGAGATATTCAGATTTATATAATTTTTTTTCCAGTTTTCAAGACCTTGGAAAAGCTATCTTGTGCATAAATATGAGAAAATGCAGAACTTAAGCTCTCAAAAAGCATTTATCCTCATTTCCCATGTAATTTTTATTGATTGATTGATTTATAACTCAAACAATGTTTGGCTTTTATAATGTCATCCATGATCTTTATTTGTCATTGAAGCAACTGGTAGGAAAATACTTTCACAGTCTTTTAAAACGCCTCATAAAATATAAACTAGCAAATCTAGAGTAATATGTGCACCATTAATTAATTAGTTAATTTAGTATGAAAAAGCCCTCTGATTCCATAGAGCTCAGACTCCTTTTCAAAGCAGGTCAAACCAAATTAGGGCTGTTCTGAAACCTGGACAGTCAAGTTTTGAAAATCTTTGGGGGTGGAGATTTCTGGACAAACTGATCCAATATTTGATCATCTTCAAAATTTAAAAAACAAAACCAAAACCCAAACCAACCAACCAAACAAAAAACACACACAGAAAACCCAACCATAAACAACAAATAAACATAAAAAAACCAACCAAAGAAACAAACCCAAACAACTAAACAAAACAAAACAAAACAAAACAAACCCACCCAGAAACCCCAAACTAGATTTGTTTAATTAATTACATAATTCAAATAATGAAGTTAGATTTCATTGTGCTCCTACTGTCTCTGTTGCTTCTCACCCTATCACTGTCTACCACTAAGCTTCTGAATTTCTCTTATCTGCAACTTCCTGTGGTATTTATTCCTAAAACACCCCCTGGTTTTTAATTATTAATTTAGTAATTAATTTCTTTTTCAGTACCATATAGACACAGGCCAGATTAATAATGGAGGAACTATTACAAATCAATAAATAAACAAAGAGACATAGTATTTTCCAAAGTTTAAGACCCATGGATCACCAAGAGGATGAGTAAGTCATAAGAACAGTATCGCCAACTTTTTAAATTATGGCAGGTTTTTTTAGGAATTTGTGTATGGAAAGAGAACATCCTTCTGCCCTGTTCTGGAGTGAACAAATTCAGCCCTTCTGGATGCTCCTGGGACATTTCTGAAGCGAGACATGTGCCAAGCCCAGCAACACAATCAGTGTAATTACATTTATGATTTTCTGCCAGGCTAACCAGGGGATCTCTGCTGCTTATGCACATGGAATTTGGGGTTGATCAGAAGCTTTAAGTTTCTACTCTACACTGACAATTTTCCTGCTCAATCTTCCTTCTCTTCCTTCTTCCTGCAGCAGAAAGAGTTCCACTCTTCTTATTAAACCCTTCTTAGAGTTTTACCCTTCTTATTAAACCCTTCTTAGAAAGGGTTCCACCTTTCTTCTTAAACCCTTCTTAGAAAAGGTTTCACTCTTCTTATTAAACCCTGCTTAGCAGAGGTTTCACCCTTCTTCAGCAGAAGAGATCCTCTACACTACAGAGACTCCCCGGTTGTTGCTGAATATGCTGAAATTCCAAGCCCAAAACAAGAAATCATGGAGGGACTGTTGTCATTTAATCTCCAGGAGGTGAATGTGGATGTGCACCCTGGAATACAGAAGCACAGAATCATGGAATCACAGGAGGGTTTGGACTCACCCTCAGAGAATTGCCTCATAACCACCCGAGCAGTGAAGGGCTTCTTGCTAGGATAAATTATTAATTCAGTTTTCCTGTTATCAAATAATGAAAAGAGAGTAGTGAATATGGAGATTAATCAATAAATGTGGAACATAGGAAATGCTGTGTTGCTCTGATGCCACTGGCAGCCCACGAACTGAGCTTGGGAGCAATTTTCTCATCCCTGGTAAGCAGAGGTGGCACTCAAGGTTTGCCTTGTGTGTTTATCTCGGAATACCTATTATAATCTGAAAACTCTTTAACTCTGTGTGTTGCAGTTAATTCTGATCCATTCATTCATTTCATGGGAGAGCTGGATCCCACATGGTATTTAAGGCACCAGTTTGGATAAAAACTCAGCAAAATGTCCAAAAGGTTCCAGATGCAGCAATGTCATCATGATTAGATTTGGTAAAATAATATGAAACGATACTTCAGCCACCAAAAGTTGAATGGAATTCAGAATTCTCAAGTAAATAGGTAGAAAATTTCTGTGAATGAAATTTTGGTCGTATCATGTACCTCACAACTTGCACTATATTCCATTATTAGAAACTGAAATTTGGATTTCTTCTTTCCCAAGAACTGTAAGAATTATTCAAACAACACAAATGAGTTCACCCAAGGACACAGTTATGGTGGATTGAATGCAACAACATCTCAAGAGGAAGATCAAAATGGCATTTTATATAAAACCTGATTTGCAGCTCATTACCATGGCATATGGCCATCCCAAAATTTTTTTAGCAGAGGAGGCAGAAAAACCACGCTGATATCCTTTGTGTCAAAGACAAGGGTGATTTGCTTCCACACATTCCTTCCCTTTGTGCCACCCTCCTTTCCTTTGCCAAGCACTTCTGTGCATGCTGGAAAACTCCTCAGTTTGATAACCATGTCCTGGTAATCAAAATGCTGAGTCCATTCTGATTATTAATGATAATGAGAAATTAAGAAATCAGAGGAGAGGGTCCATAAATCCTTGGGAGAGAAGGCCCAGGCTAAATGTTTGTGTTGTTGTGGTGATTATCAGAGGTAATACATCCTCCCATCTCTAATAGTAGTGCGAGGCCAGGTTCACAGGGGGAATAAATCATTCTGGTTCTTGTTCTGTAAAGGATTTTGCTTGCTTGGCAGGTTGGGTTTGTTTTATTTCAGTATTTTTGTTCTGTACAATGAATTAAGGCCTCTCTCCTCCCACAGCACAGCTCCCCCATAACGGCAGCTCTGACTTGTGCAATTGAATATATCTTTTCTCCAAAACCCACCCATTGTTTAATAACCCATTTTATAAGTATTTTCACTTATTTAAGTTATTTAAGAATAACTAGATTTTAAGTCCTTTATTTTATTCTATATTACTTTTGGTCCTCTGTGGCAAAGCCAAACAATGACCTGAAAATTTTAATTTTTAAAAAAGACAAACAAAACTCAAAGACTAACCTGAAAATGCCAGATATTTTACCTGCTGGCTTTGCTGTTAAATCAAGAGCCTACCCCACTAAATCCCCAGAGTTCAGCATGTTGGAGACAGTAATATTTCTTTTGTTAGAGCAGCAGCTCTGTCTCATTGAGAGCACAGACCAAGGTGTCTTGTAACTTGTCCAGTCAAGCATTGAAGAAAAATTACTCAATCCATTTTTGAATCTGCGTGCTTTCTCTCCAATTGTTTCTTAATGTGCCTTTTGACAAATTGTCAGGAAGGGAAGTTAGCAGGCTTGGCTTCTCTGGTCAGACATGCCAAGCAACAAGGAGCCAAGACCTCTGAGTGGGAATCCAGCCTGGAAAGGTGGTGGCTGAGCAGACTTGGAGTCTGGAATATCAGGGAGAAAACAAATGCAGGTGGTGGTGACAGTGCTGTCCTGAGTGTTTTTTCTGCAAAAATACATCAAAGAGGAGAAACTGACCAGAAGAGAAATTATTACTATGTTTTTAATAGAGAAAATGCATAGAGACTTTTTTTGTTTCATGGTGAGAGATCCAGTCTGTGTATGCATTCTGAAGTGTTTCTTTTCATAATTTCAATAAAAATATGTCTAAGCCAAGTGATTAGAAAGCACATGGAATTTGCACTGATTCCATGTATTAAAGGAATATATGTTTTGATTAAATTAATGTGTTGTGCCCCAAATACTTGTTGGGAAAGCAGACTAGAAGGGAAATGGCACAAGGAATGTTTTCATTTGGAACAAAGTACATCCAGCTTTATACTTTTCCACATTTATTTAACAATATCAGACCTCTGTAAGACCTGATTTCTCAGGACTGAAAAATTGGATTGCATTTTGCAAAGTCAAAATTTGAGATATTGGCATGCATTTGAATCTAGGGTGTGTTTGGAGGGAAGGAATTGTGCTGAAGGGGATCCTTCAAAAGGGATGGGAACTCTGGTCTATGAAGGACATAATGATAAACCAGTTGGAAATTACCTGCAAGTATTTGCTGAAAAAGAGGCAGCACTACAGGGCTAGTCTGAATTAATGAGGGTAAATAAAGAGAAGCTGTGGCTGCCCCTGGATCTCTGGCAGTGTCCAAGGCCAGGCTGGACAGGGCTTGGAGCAACCTGGGCTAGTGGAAGGTGTCCCTGCCCATGGCAGGGGTGGCACTGGATGGGCTTTGAGGTCCCTTCCATTCCAAACCATTCTGGGATTCTGTGGCACCTGTATTAGGGCAGTGAACATGTGAACCACGTGATGACTTGTGAGACACATTCATGCAAACCCAGCCACAGGAATTTTACATGAATTTTCCATAGTATGCTACATTTTCACCGAAATTCCTCCTGGTTCCCAGAAGCCTGTGTTTTTTCCCTTTTTTGGACACTAAGAGCCTCTGCAGTCATTCTGACACACTAAGAAGCAAGCTGCCTATTTAAAACCAGATGACACTTTAGTGACAGCTGAAATGCTTTCATTTAGTGCCTATGCTTGTCTTTAGGCTTATAAAGTGCTTTTAGGTGCTTCCAGCTCTGTATAAATGTAAGGTAATTTCTCTTATTGAAGTGTTTCAATTATCTATCATGCTATAGGATTCATAGAATCATAAAATTCCAGACTGGCTTGTGTTTGAAGGGACTTTAAATCTCATCCATCCCACCCTTGCCATGGGCAGGGACACCTTCCACTAGCCAAGGCTACTCCAAGCCCTGTCCAGCCTGACCTTGGACACTGCCAGGGATCCAGGGGCAGCCACAGCTTCTCTGAACACCCTGTGCCAGGGCCTTCTCNCCCCCCTGTGCCAGGGCCTTCTCACCCTCACAGGGGAGAATTTCCTCCCAATATCCCATCCAACCCTGCCCTCTGGCAGTGGGAAGCCATTCCCTCTGTCCTGTCCCCTCAGGCCTTGACCATGACAGGACAATGCAGAACAGCTTTAAACTGACACACAATTGATTTAAATTAGAGATTAGGAGCAAATCATGAGCTAAGAGGATTGGAGCAACTGACCTGGAGAAAGGCTGAGACAATTGGGAATGCTCAGGCTGGAGAAGGGAAGGTTGTGTGGAGACCTCACAGCCCCTTCCAGGATCTGTAAGGGCTACAAGGAAAGTAGAGAAGGGCAATCCATCAGGAACTGAGGTCAGAGGACAAGTTCCTTCCATTGCAAACCTCTCTGGGGTTCTATGGTTCTATGTTTTAGTTAGAAAACTTTGTCCTTATGGCAGAAAAAAAAAAAAAAAAAAAAAAAAAAAACAAGGTTTAGTATGTATAGAAATCTAGGAATATAGAAATATCATATGTAATGCTATAGAAAGAGGGAGAATAAAGAGCAACAGCATACCTTGTTCATCCAGCAGCATTTTGTGTCTCATATTGCACTTACTAAAAATATATTTTCCACTAAAGAATTACATAAACTTCAAAAACAAACCAAAAACAACAAACCATTTCATGCCATTATTTTTCCCTCTTCTCTGTCAAGAATGGAAGACTTACCTGATGCCAACCTGAGGTGTGGCTGAGCACTGCAGTACCAGTGGAGCACAATTCACTTGGAATTCAGGTTGACTCATGTGAGGGTGTGCAAATGTTGTCCCTGCTGCCAGAACACGCTTCCCTACCCCAGGGACCTCAGCAGTGCAAGGGAAGCTGTGCATGGAGAAACCCCAGAGGTTGTACTCACAACAGGGCAGAGAAATTTGCCAAAATTGAGGGAAAGTTCTCTGCACTTTGAAGAATACTGAAGCCTTGCATGACCAACAGAGCCTGTTTGGAGGTGTGGGATGGAGCAGGGATGGAATGAACCTGCCCCCAGGGATGCTGCACAGAACAATCCTGCTCCCAGGGCAGATGGGACAGCAGGAAACACTGACCTGGGCATGCTGTGCCCAAGGAAACACACAGCCCTGGGTGTTAGAGCCAGTGATTGGCAATTTTACTGCTTTAGTGTAAATCAGAGTTTGAAATGTGTGACCTTCAGGGAGGAAAAAGAAAACAAACAAAACCCGCAAACAATAAATCAACAACAGCAACAAAAACTTCACCAAAATCAAGCTTGTAAGGGGAGTTTCAACTCTTTCAAGGACAAGTTTTGGGAGTTGTATTATCCTTTGTCATCGGTTGGAAAAAAAGGTCAGCCCTAGAAGGTTGTCGGGTTGTCAGAGTAAAAAGCAAAGGTGATCAATCTGACGCTGGAACTAATTACAATATCTGAATGAGAAGGACTCAGGGAAAGGGACTGAATAGTCACATTTATAACATTGTAGCATTCCACATTAGAACTAATTAGAACATTTGGCCTTGATGAAGTACAAAGATAATTTTGCAACATAGCAGAGCAATAAAGCTGCATTTGTGCTCATCAAGATTTTCAGCCTGGATTTAAGGAGCAAAGAAGAGTCAGATTATACAGAAACCACCACTCCAGACTCCTTCCTTTGAAAGAGAACTGAAACAGAAGTTGAATTTGGCTCACTAGTGAAATCCAGCTCTATGATCTTTGAGAACTCTGCTGGTTCATCAGCATTTTTAGCTGATGAATGGAAGAGAGGAATAGAAGTTTAAAAAGTGAACAGTAAGTTATAATTCTTTTTTGGGGTGTAATTAGAAGCTCTGTGTGATGCCCTTTGCTGCTGGTGCCAAGGGAGAGCTGCAGATAGTAGGAGGTCTTTGGAAGGTCCAAAAAGTTCCATTCGCCACCACCAGTGGTAGTCCCAGCTGCTGGCAAAGCTCTCTTGATTTGCCATGGGCTGGGCCCAAGACTTAACCTAAAAATTTAAACTTTAAACATGAACCAACTGTCTGCAGTTCCCGAACGAATCAATGGTAATATGTGCTTGGACATTTAATTATGGAGGTTTGGTTTTGCAAGGCATTCAGTTCTAAAAGGAACTAAAAACTTCTGAAAAGAACTAAAAATCTCTAAAACCACAAAGCCCTCTGATCAGAGGTGTAGGAGTGAGGCAGGAAGAGAAATGTGTCTCACACTCCTTCTTCCAAGAAGGAGGATCAGGGCCTGGTAAAGTGGATGGGTGCTGTTTATATTCCATATGGGATATAAGGAAATAAGGTTTAGAAAAGTTCCCTGTCACCACTCCCAGGGTGATGCCTTCATCTATCACATGTATTTCATATGAAAAAAAAAAAAAGCATAAATAAAAATAAAAGTAAGGAAAAATATTTTAAAATAAAATAAAAAAATTAAAATATTCAAAAATAAAAACTATTTTAAAAATAGGCATTTAGACAATATAGAGTTCTTAAATTCTTAGAGGATCCATGAAAACTGGGAGGAGTAGAGACAAGAATTTTTTGTCTGATTGAAAGGGGAAGCAGAGCCCTGCTTAGAAACTTGTGTGAGCCCAGAAATCCCCAAGTGAGTGAGCAAGGCACGCGGGAACGTGCAGCCAGTCATGGGAGAGTAGAAGCAAAGCTGCAGCAGCAAAGATTAAATGGATCATGCTGCACACAGAATTTGTGTTTTAGTATTTCAGGTAATCCTCCCTCCTGTTCCTTCCTTAAAATAAACTGATTAGTCTCTCACAGATGATTCTCTCCTGCTCTTACATTTACCAGAAGCTTCAATGTCTTGGTACTTTTTCTGCTAAAAACCTTCACTCCAGGACCTGTGTCCAAAACATTCACAGGGACATTTTTAGTGCATTATTCCAGATTATCAATAGCTTTTACCTCAGAAACATTCATTGTGGAATGGCATTGGAAAGGGGAGGTCAGATACCTCTAAAAAAGGGCAGCTTGATGTTTTTGCAAAGCCAGGAGCTACACTCAATGATCCTTGCGTGCCCCTTTCCACTCAGGATATTCTGTGATTCCGGGTGGAAAAAAAAAAAAAAAAAAAAAAAAGGAGAAGTTTTGCTTTAGTTAGAAAGGAGTTTCCTTTCATATACATATATATATATATGAAAAATCTAGAGAGGAAAGTTGAAAAAGAGAAAGAAATTTCAGGTTTAGTGGCTGAAGTTATGTGCAGGAAATGTCCCTTGTGGTGACCTTTCTCTTCCAGGTGTACCGGAGGTTCCATGGGTTTTCACAGTGCCCTAAGTATTGAATGTATTCTGTGTAATCTGCTCTGTGAGTTACCTGCTGCTCTTAACTCTTGCTCAGAGACACTGATAAAAGATGAACACAAAGAGAAATGTCAGGGGCAAGGCAGAGGGACATCTGTGTGCTTTAGCCTGAGCGCTTTGCTATTCTCTTATCTCCCTCCTTTTCCTGGGAGGAAAAAGGAAGAGCAAAGATTGGTAGGGAACAAAGGTTTTTTTGGTTTTTTTTTTACAGATTATTGTATAGCAACACCCATGGAGCAGGGAACAGGATTTTTGGAAGCACGTTTTCTAGATTCTCTGATATTTTTCCCAATTTCCTCCTACTACAAAGTAAATCATTGTTTTTAAGAAAGACCATCCAGCTTTGCAGAAATTATTTTGTTCCTAGGCATTGTAGTGTGATCTAAAGAATAACTGGAAAGCTAAAACTCCCTAATATTCTCCAATTTGTGTCTACCCAATGCCTAAATTGATATTTTCTTGCACTCTACCTTGAAAAGGTTAGGTACCAGGTGGAGGAATATTCCAATTAATATCCCAAAATTATGTTTTAAATTTACTGCAAATAAAACAATTTTGTTCTACCGTAACATCAGCCTCTGGAACAAATGACTTCCAACATCTTCCTCCAGCCTGGGAGAGATGTTCCAGGTGATTATGTCTCTTTCACCAACACCTCTGAACAGCTCTGAACTTGATTTCCAAACATTTTAGCTGAGACTGGAGAAAAAGCTGATTACAGAAAGCAATGAATATTCCATTAACTGGAAAAGTAAAGGAACAAGCGAAAAACCAGACAAAACCTAAGGCAACACTCCAAATGGTTTGGGATATTTAATTTCAGCTGCTCAAACTGAGACACTGAAGGGTTTGATTTCAAGAAAATTCAGGACTCAGGCTGACATCAACAGACTCATTGGAAGCAAAGCATTCTGAGCAAACACAATTTAGGTGCCTAAAATAATTTTCTATTCTGTCTTGTTTATAGAAATAAAGAATTTCCTTCAAGCTGAAGTAAACAGATTTATGGAGACAGAAGTTGTGGTGAGTGATTTTCATTCTATCAGGTCAGGGCAGCACACTCCATAATACAAGAAAACAAATATTTGTTACTCTCTCTTTATCTAATAGATTTTGGCTTTCAGTGTGGTTGTTTTTCCTTGCAACATAAAGGATCCAGAGGTTGTAGACAGACATTTTTATAGCTTAATGTAAATCACTTTAAGTAGAGATAATACTCCTTTCCAGCTGTATTCTAATTTCTATTCCACAGGCTAGCATTGTTATTTGACCTTTCCAAACAAATATCAAATTGTTCCAACAACAAATGGCAATAACCTTTGGCTCTTCCACTGGGGAAAAGTGACCACTTGTGACAGTGTCCTTGTTAGCATTCCTGGTTAGTGGGATGTCTTCAGGCACTGACTGATGCTCATTTCTTATGAATAACAAATTTACTCTTGGGTCAGAGCTGCAGAGGATTTCACAGATCCACAAAAAGATGTTGGAAGAATTACTTCAATTACCCCTTTTCTTCATCACTGGGCTTTTAGATTATAACTTAACAATAGGAACACCTACCCCAGGCTCCTGGATGTTAAATCCCACACTTCTTTCTCCTGCAGTGTTTAACCAAGTGAATTTCTGTCACTGAAGTTGATAATCAGGTGGTGGGAGGCAGCAGGATAAAGGCAAAGGGCCAAAATTTTACCCACAAAGATTAAACAATTGGGGCAATCTTAGACAAGAACATTGAGAATATGGATATGAATCACAGAATCATGGAATATTGTGAGCTGGAAGGGACCCACAAGGATAATCAGGTCCAACTGCACAGACCCCCCAAATATTCCACCCTGTGCTGACAGCATTGTCCAAGAACTCCTTGGGCTCTTTCAGGATTGGAGCTGTGACCATTCCCTGGGGAGCCTGTTCCAGTGCTTTTCTGGAAGTTTCTTCCCTGTTCCAGTTCTTTTCTGGAAGTTTCTTCCCTCTTTCCACCATGTCATCTGTAAGTATTTCCACGGGGAAAGTGAAGGCACACCAGAGGTACCAGTACACCACTGCTGTGTGCCTGTAACCAAGCACTCTCACTGTGCTTCCTGTTTGGGTAATAAATGCACTTTGTCCTCCAGAGGTGTAAACCAAGCCCTGTGATGGATGGCCTCAGCTTGGGCTAAAGCATCAACACCCCTGCAGGTTGTTTTAGTGCAGAGGGGAAACTGCTTTTGTTCAGATCAGAGCTGCACTCTGGTGACCCTTGTGGGTCCCTTCCCATTCTATGGTATCACAACAACTGGAGTCATTGCATTTATTGTCTATTTGATATAATATGGTTTAACTTTAGTTACTTGGTGAGGAAAATCTCACAAGCAGACCTTTAAAATTATGGTTTGTGTTTTTCTTTCACTGTTTACAGCTCATTTGGGTCTCTATTCAGCAGCTTCTCTTTGTAGCCCCAAGAATACAGCAAAATGAAGCAGAGCCTTCACAGAGAAAAGAAAATTACCTGGTTTTCCTTTTACACAGTAATTGCTTTCCCAAACAAAATCAAGCAATCACAGTCTTCTGCAAAACAAAGGACAAACAAACTTCAGTGACAAGCACAGCAATGGCACAATGTTCCAGGCAGTTTTTAAATCCATGGATCTCTGCTGGAGATGTATAAATTATTCCACTGGCTCAGTCAGAAGAAAGAAGTCCAAAAAGCATATTATTAATCTTACTGAAGTAAAAAAAAAAAAATCAAAATCATTACTAAGAAAAAAAAATATTGCTCTCAGTATTCCAGGCACATATTTGCTGCACAATCTGAAGCAGAGATTGGAAATGTGTGTTTAAATTGAATTCTGCCAGTTGTGACCAAGTAGGGGTCCATGAGTCCTGTGACTGTAATCCCTTGGATTTGGGGGCAGCCCATAACTGGAGGAGGTAGAAGGAATACCACACTACAAACACACCTCTTGTATTCTTTAGTCCCTGCCTCAGTGCTGCTCACACTAAGAGGCTGAGGAATTAATTTTCTGCAGTGAGATCCTTTTGTTGGTTGCTCCAGCAACCTAAAAACCTTATGGAAAATATAGGGAATACATTCTGTGGTGTTTATATCCTTCCACAAGGCCCACACTGACCTACAGCAACACCCAACACACTGGCTTTGGACAGGCAGTTTTCCTTAATCCTGCTTTTCCCTTTTCCAGAAACAAAATTATGAACTGAAACCAGAATACAGACTTTTGGGTGATTTAGGGACCACAATGGAAGCAGGGCATTCCAAAGTCAAAAGAGAGGAATAATGACCAGTTCCTCTTCTGAGCCTCGGAAAGGCTCAGAAGAGGAACTGGAAAAGCTCCAGTTGTAATTCCTTCCTCAGGTACTCTAACAGTAATTTCTTCAGAGGAATCCTGCCATCATCAATTCTTCTTTGGAAAAGCAAGGCACTGCTTTATTATGGAGAGTTGCAGAGTTGGGGGTTGTGACTCTAGAACCAGAGCAGGGCAAGAAAAAGATAAATTAAAGAGATTGAAATAATTCAACAACAAAATCTTTAGAGAGCAATAAACTTCCAATAATAAAAGCAAGTTATTTGCAATTAATCAGTAGCTTATTTTAATATGTAAACCTTCTTATGCACGTATGGAATCCATAGCAGTAAAAAGAATACTGTTTGCAAGCATATCTAGCTTAAAAATTCAGTAATATATCTGGGGATGAATCCAGGATTGTGCCTGGGAACAGAAAGGCTTTGGTCACTGTAGTTTTGCCTTTACATTATTCATTGACACCTAAGAAATCCTGAGCTAAGCCAACTTTTCCCCTAGCATGTTATGGCAACCCTGTTGTTTCTAGGCCAATAAAAGTAAAAAAATAGGATGGATTTTGTGACCTGCAGCTGAGATTCCTGGACTTAGTGATAGGAAGACCCCACAGAAACACAGCCCTCACAATGTTCCTTCTGTACCATTGCCTCCAGAAGCAGCCCTGATTTTTATGCACAAACTCAAAAACATCCTTTGGAATTAATTTTGGCTGCTAATGACCATGCAACTAGAAACTGTCAATCAATATTTAACCCCATAAAGAAAATACCAAATTCAGATCCACTCATTTTTACTTCATGCCATTGAAAATTTGCTTTCCTGCAAGAGTTATTTTATGTTTATGCATTCTGTTATTATTATATAGCAGTTGTTCCTTACCTTGGAAAAGGGGAGGTTTGTAAAGATGTGCATTTGAGAAGGGATTCTGCCCCAAAAGTCCCATTATAAGGTCTCTGAGGGACATTCTCTCCAAAAAAAACCTCACTGTGAGATGCCTGATTAGTTATTCCCTTCTTCTGTTTCCCCAATTGTGCATATATAGAACTCATTTATGCACATATATCACTTTTTTCCCAACAAACACTTGACAATATTTCTCTCATTTAGGATTTTTGGCTGCCTTTGGGATCTTCATTTATTCAGCCATCTGTTTGGGAATATCCCGTGCTGGGGTGGATTTGGGGAAAGCAGAACTCAGCCCATTCATGTTCAATGTCTTTATCAACAAGGAGGATGAAATGAAGTGGAATGCTCCAAGCACAAGCGGAGCCGCTGATAAATTCTGGGGTGGGATCGTGGCACAGGGGGCCTGGACAGGACCAGAGGGTTGAACACAACCTCAGGAGGTCCAAATGCAGCCCAGGCAAAGCTGGGCTGGGTGCACAGCTGGAGCTGGACTGCTGGGACAGCTGGAGAGGCAGGAGAAGCTGAAAAGGTGGGAACAGCGGGAGAGGCAGAAAAGATGGAGAGGTGGGAACAGCTGGAGATTCAGGAATAGGTGGGGGGGGGCAGAACAGCTGGAGAGCCAGAACAGCTGGAGAGGTGGGAGCAGCTGGGGAGGCAGAATAGTTTGAGAGGCAGGAACAACTGGAGAGGCAGAACAGCTGAAGAGGTGGGAACAGCTAGAGAGGCAGGAGAAGGTGGAGGGACAGGAACTGGGGGTCCTGTTGGAGAATGTGTTGAGCCACATGCCACATATACTCCTGGCTGAATTTCCAAGGGATGAGGCCACACCAGAAGTGCTGGCTCCACTCTGGAGCTGCCCAGCTCATGAGAATCATGGAAATTCTGGAGAGAGCCGAGTGGAGGTGCAGGAGATAAAAGGAAAGACCAGGAGAACCTTGTTTGTTGGATCTTTAAGGGCTTGGCTAAGGGAGATGAGTGCTACCTTCAGCCCTAAACTTCCTAATAAATGTGGCTGATTGTGCAGGAGCAAAGTGGGTATAAAAAAATCCTTCCTGTTTCAGTTCATGCTTTAAACCCAATGGCTTTAACTACCACAGTTATGCATCAAATCATGAAATTATCCAGCCATTTTAGAAATTCAGCTGCACCATTTGACTCCCTGACCTCCTGCTGCAGAGGATTTCACAGATCCACAAAAAGATGTTGGAAGAATTACTTCAATTACCCCTTTTCTTCATCACTGGGCTTTTAGATTATAACTCAACAAATGGAACACCTACCCCGGGCTCCTGGATGTTAAATGCCACACTTCTGTTCTCCTGCAGTGTTTAACCAAGTGAATTTCTGTCACTGAAGTTGATAATAAGGTGGTGGGAGGCAGCAGGATAAAGGCCAAAATTTTACCCACAAAGATTAAACAATTGGGGCAATCTTAGACAAGAACATTGAGAATATTGATGTGAATCATAGAATCATGGTATATTGTGAGCTGGAAGGGACCCACAAGGATAATCAGGTCCAACTGCACAGACCCCCCAACTATTCCACCCTGTGCTGACAGCATTGTCCAAGAACTCCTTCAGCTTTTTCAGGACTGGGGCTGAGACCATTCCCTGGGGAGCCTGTTCTCTCTGGAAGTTTTTCTTCTGGAAGTTTCTTCCCTTTTTTTCTCCATGTCATCTGTAAGTATTTCTTTACATCTCAACAACACTTGTCAGAAATCAGGCAAGGACCAAGCAGATAAAATTCTGCTTCCCCTGAGAATCTAAAAAATCTTCAAAATCACTGAAATTACTGTTTATTATTTGATATCACCCAGTTCTGAATTGAACCCTAAGTGTTGTTAGGAACTTTATACTAGTATCTGGCTTGCTTTGGGGCAGAACAAAGAACTATCCCTAAAATAAGCAAAAAATCCCCATTATCCCTTGAGGTTGCATGTTTATTCTTTTACCCTCCGTTCCAAGACAAATTAATTTGTGGAACAAAACCAAGTCACCACAGATGCTGGCAGCCTGGAAATACATCCATTGACAGGCTGGAATTTTTAATGGCATCTAAAGCTGGGTAATACCACGGATTATGTCAGAAAGGAGAGTTAAGCAGGAGCAGACATTAGAGTTCGGGTAGCTGCTCTAAAGAAGGAAGTCTGTAATGGGCAACGGGGGGAAATAATAACATATCTTCAATTAAAATATGTGGGCTAAATTGAGCCATTTTGATATTAATTCATTGTCACAAAAGAGGGGTTTCTGCTCTCACCATCAAAGGTATTGGCAAAATGAAGATTTTAATGGAGTTCAGTGGCAAGGTTCACTCTATTACTGACTACATCAAGGAAGTGTGTATAGGAAAATGGGATTAGAGTCAATTTTGAGCGATTTACACAGTGACTGGAGGTGGAAAAGGGTCAGGGGGCAAAGGATACAGATACAAAAGAGTGCAAGAGGATTTAGCAGCCCTTAATCATCCACAATTTAACATTAAAAAAGAGTGATGCACCATCATACTCAACTGACTTTATTAACAAAAAAAAAGGATTAAATAAAAAAAAATAAAAATACAATAAAGAATTGATATTGCTTTTAATGTTGGAGATGTTTTTTACATTTGCCAACATCCGGCACTTTTTTTCCTGCAAAATGAAGGTGTTTAGCACGCTTAAATGTTTATTTATATACATATTTCTAAAGCATAAACAATGGCAGGAGGTTGCAGTGAGATGATCTGAAAGATCCCTTTGAACCAAACCATTCCATGTTTTTCACTTACAGGCGTTTTCAGATTTTCAATGCTAATCCAAAAAATTGGGTGAAGGTACAGAGGGGTGGAAGACAGCAATGAATGTGAGGAAAGTAGCACTGGGTGCTATTTTCTTCTTCATTAGAGAATGCTGCTGAACTTTCCCGGGTCATGGAATGAGATAAAGGAATTATGTAATATACTCATTTTATATTTGTTTCCTAGTAAATATTTAGGAACTTTTGTGGGATATTGGGGGGCGGGGGGGGGGCGGGAATTCAAGCCCAACTTTTCAAGAGATCTGGAGTAAAAGTTCTTGTTGAACGTTTAATAAAATGAGAGAGGTCTAATCCTGTATCTTTATGAAAAAATATCTGATTCTGGTGTCAGAGGGTGAAAATGAACTTCCTTGGTATCCAAACTAGATGTTCTCTGGAATTCTCATTTTCCAATGACCTTTTGTAGAAGAGAAGGTGAAGGATTTCCTGGGATGCTGCACAACCTGCTCGGCCCAAGGAGTGACTTTTCATGGCTCTTGCAAACTGGAGCCTGCTGGAAGTTTCTCAATCTGCACAAACCGAGTCATGAAAACCTTGAAAAGACTGTGGGGCCATTGGAATTTCCTTTCCTATGATGAGCATATACTAGGAATCCAACAGGAGTGTCATCACTGTAAATTACCCTGGTAAATCATTCCATTTGCAGCAAGTATTGACCTTTTGGACTTTACAATCCTAAATCAAAACCCCTCAATGGTCTGTTGGGGAAGGAAATCACCACAGACTCAAAGGACAACCCCACATCTGTCACTGTCTTTGTTTTACCCAGGCCAGATCTCAGATAAATACAAGATATAAAGGACTTTAGGAAGGTAGATGAAAGGTTTATCTGCAAGGAGAGGCATTGGGTATGAAAGATATTGGGAAGGAATTGTTCCCTGTGAGGGTGGGCGGCCCTGGCACAGGCTGCCCAGAGAAGCTGTGGCTGCCCCTGGATCCCTGAAAGTGTCCAAGGCCAGGCTGGACAGGGCTTGGAGCAACCTGGGCTAGTGGAAGGTGTCCCAGGAATGGGGTTGGATGGGTTTTGAGGTCCCTTCTATCTGAAATGTCCCACGTGTCTGTGATAAAAAATAGGAGGTAGATAAGCTGTATATGCAGGGGATAGTTGACTGAATCTGTCTAACCTATATCTAAAGATTTTAAGTTATCTTGGGAATACAAATGTTAAATATGATTCTGGTGTTCCCATTCAAAACAGTCAGAGTATCTCTTTCCTGTTCTAGCTGTGTACAGGGAAGTGGGGCAAATTCCTTGAATTTTTTACTTGGTTTTGTTGTTTTTATCAAGTAGATGTGTAATGATGCAGCCTTTCTATTTCTTACAGACCTTCAGAGGAGCGTGTATGTCACTACAGGTACAAACTCTTTGTTTTCCTGTAATTGGGAATGAATTACAGTTTAATCCTTGCTTGTCAGTACGGCCAAAACCAATCTTGGAGTCCTCACAGGAAAAAACTCTTTGGAAAATAATTTGAAATTAAGCAGAAGTGGAAAGAAGGCAGGTGGTCAAAATGAGAAATAACAAAAAATCAAGTGTAATGACCCTAA
Organism: Phainopepla nitens; assembly: GCA_013400175.1. Taxonomy (NCBI): domain Eukaryota; kingdom Metazoa; phylum Chordata; class Aves; order Passeriformes; family Bombycillidae; genus Phainopepla; species Phainopepla nitens. The sequence continues at coordinate 310,919 of VXBQ01012333.1, forward strand.
AAAGATGAGACTGTGCAAGAAAAAATTCATTGTAATGATGATATCTAACTTTGGGGATTGTTTTTTTATGTTTATTTAATTTTAATAAAAGGGAAGACCTTCAGTCACCGTAAGGCTTCATTGACATCAATTTCAGTTAATACACAAAAACTACTCAGCATCATAACTGACATTAATCCAGTCAAGAAACTCCTCAGATAAAGGATATTTTCTGGCCATTTAGGAGGAATTTCACAAGGAACTTAATCATTCTGACATTCAGGTTCATTTACAGACAGCATTTTTTTCAGAGCCTGAGAAGTTTCGTCCAGGAGCAAATGCTGTCTTGTGGTATAGAAGATCTGGTTTGAAATCTGGGTAAATTTGCCTCTATTAGAACATTACTTGCTGAGCCATGTTCCCTTGAATTCAGATGGAAAGCCAAGAACAAAATCTCCTGTCAGGCCATGGCTGGACAAGCCTAGTGAAGGTGAGGAATATTGAAAGGAACCCAGAAATCTCCATGCATTTGAAGACAGGATGCAGAAATATTAAAGTGGGAGTTCTGAGATGTTTTTCACACTGTGACAAATCTCCATTTCCATTTGGATCTTAGTGGTCCAGACTCAACTCTTGTTGATATTAAAACAGCAACAAACATGTTGGACAAGAGTTTTAAAGGTTTGGAGCTATGAGTTTAATGAGAAAACATCCACTGTGGGTTGAAATGTCTCACTGAGATCATCCAGAAAAGCAGAATTTTACTTGAAAGTGCATTCAGAAGACGCAGAGAGCAGCTGGGGAGCTTGAGCAGATGTGTTGCTTCCAGCTGGGAAGTGTGGCATCACACATTCAGTGTCCACAGAAAATATCCCTTGCAGATTTTAGGAGCCACAGCTGAGGGCTCTGCACCACTGTGACCCCAAATACATCAGACACGGGGAGAAGGAGAACAGAGTGGAAGGGGAATGCCGTGGGATTTCTGGGTGTGGGATTTCTGGGCACCCTTTATCTGCAGCAGAAATGCACAGCCAGGGTCGGTGTGCACAAAGAGATTGAGGAGGACTATCATTCCTGCAGAACTGAACTGACCCAAGCCTTTGTCTGTAGGAATTTGTACCCCATGAAAATAAAGCAGAATGCACGAAGTGCTTTGAACAGGGAATCAGTAGGAGAGAAGGTTCTGCCAAGTTGGTTGAGATTTTGCCAGGGGGCTGACAGAATCCTTCACTATCAGAAACTGAGATGGAAACAAGCAAAGAAATTTGTTCCAAAGAAAATTAACCAAACCAGGTGAATTCCAGCTTTTGACAGCAAATTTTTGCATCACTGTGCTGACACTTTAAGAATCCACCTGTCAATTAATTAATACAGCCTAACGGCTGAATATTAAAATGCCTAATTTGATCTTTCTTAATCTTTTTGAGGCTCAGCCACTCCATGATGAAAATATGTGGGTGTAAGCACAGCAAAACTTGTCCCACTGCAGTGATTTTGTAGATGGGCCACAAGGATTGTGCAGGCACCAGTTTGGACAAATAGGTTTGCTCAGATTTGGAAGGAAAACAACATTTTCACAGTAAAAACAGAAGTTGAAAAGCTCCTTCAGTATCTGTCCAAAAAATGCTGAAGAGGAAAAATCAACTTCAGTCTAAATGGGATTTCTAAAATATCTCACCAGTGAAAAGTTCTGTAGATCATAACTTTATTAATAATGAGATGAAAATGTCACATGTGGGCTATTGAACTCACTCTGACAGATAAAGAAGCGTTAAGTGGTGACCTTTAAATGCTAATTGCTGGCGTGTTAGAGCTTGTAAACTGCTTAAATGGAGTTCATGCACACAAATCTTAGAGCAACAAAGGATGTTCTCATTTGGAATATTAAAGGAACAATTTACTGTAACCGTTTGGGAAAGTACATTTGACACCAGAAGTGTAGCAAAATAATAAAACAACATTATTAGATATCTGAAGGTAAATGTCTGAAGCCACAGCCACCAGCATGTGTAAAAAGCCAAGTTGTTTGAAAGGAGTGGAAGATGTTTAAAATCCCTTCCAATGGCCAAATGTAAGCTATAGAGAAGGAATGGAAATGAGACGGGCAAGAATAGCCAATAACTTCCTCTTGGAGTGTTTTCTCCCAGTCCTTATCTCAGCTCATGAACTCTTCATTAATTTTTTTCTTTTCTCTGCCCAGCTGTGGCAGGGGAGGGTGAGTGAGTGATTTTCATGGGTGCCTGCTTTTTTGTCCAGTGTCAAACCATGACATTTCCTCACTAATCTTGTTGTTGTTTTTAAGTCTTAAAAACCTTACCTTCATCTTTGTAAGTCTACCATCTCCTGTAAAAACTGATGTTCTCAGGTGAGGTAACTGGCTCTGATATTAACCAAGAACGTATTTCCTTCACAGAAGGCAGTCCTCTTGTGACTATTATAAACAACACCTCCTCCCTAAAGTGGAAAATTTGGAGAGGGATGTGACAGGAATATCTCAGATGTAACCTTCTTGTTTTCTCATGCACAGCTGAGTAGGTTTAATTTTTTCTTTTAGTTATTTTAGTTATTTTTGTCACCTGACTGAAGGCTGGTGGCAAGCTCAAAGTAAAGGCTTCTTGAAGAACAGGAGACCAGCAATGATTGGAGGAACCTTAGAGATCCAATCACTGAAAATTCCTGACTCCCAAGGCTGTCACAGGACAGGGATTCACCATTCCACCCTCTGGTGCACAGACCCGGAGAAGAGTAAAGGGGGAAAACTCAAAAAAAAAAAAACCCAAACNATTTTTTTAGTTATGTTCTGAAATGAAAATATTAATCTCCTTTTGAAGGTTGTGTTGGGAACTTTTCCTTTTAAAAAAGTTACCTATGGTGACTCTTTTATTCCAAACTACAGAGTTATTTGGATTTTTTTTTTTTNTCGTCCCGGGATCCAGACCAAACCATTGCACTACTGCAGTACTTAACTAGAAACATCTAACTTTTCTCTTGATATAGCTAATTGCATCATTTCAGAGTCTTTTCTTTTTCAGTTAAATTGTGAGATTGAAATACTTAAGCCTTCTTTTGAAATTATTTTTAATTGTGTTCTGGAAGCGGTTCTGTGGGGTATTGAAGTCAAACATTTCTCTTTATTGTGACTTCACTGATATATGTGAACAACAGATTAGTAAGTTTGCATTAAAATATTTTCTGTTTAGGTGAGAATAGTTAAATAAAAAATATGTTATAAATATGTCTATATATTTATATATTTATATAAAATATATTTACACCATATATTTTCTATATTATATTTATGTAATATTTATATATTTATATATCCTTCTATTACATATTATATAAATATATATTAAAATATATNATTATAAACCTAATGAGCCTATGACAGGTTTCTTCTCCCTCAATTTATCAAGGACATTGAAAGCAAGAAGGAAGGGTGAGAACCCCTCTCTGTAAGAAACTCTGCAGTGAAAACCATGGAGCTCACCACTGCTGCTGACCTGTGTCAGCCAATCCAGGGAATGGCCCTTCCCTGCTGCTCCAGGAGGGATATCAATCTTTCCAAGCACACGATAAACCATTCCCAACAATGCCAGCAGGTTGGATTTGTTACTGCAATCCTTGTAGACATCCCTGAATTTGGCACTTTGTCCTTTTATTTTTGTCTGCAGTGCACCCATGGAGTTTCATAAATGATGCTTGGATTTCAATCTGGTCAGCACAGGATTACGGAGCTGTTGTACCAGGAGCCTTCTGAGTACAAATCACATCCATTTGATGCAGGCATTTCTCATAAAATTCATAAAGATCCATCCAACAAGCAGAAATTCCAAAACTCCTTGTATTTCATTGCAATCTGCACATCTAAAATATATGGTTATAATTAAAATAGAACAGCTCAAAGCAGAAGCAATGGAGATTCTATCCAGAAAATACAGAAGATGAAAACTTTCTTTGAATTTCTTTAGGTAGATGGAAGATTTAAGATACAGGCCTCCTACACCCTGGGAAAATCCTATTCCACTCACCTTGTAGGAATTAGCAGTGATGAATTCCTTTCTGGTAGATTTTCTGAGTACAATCTCTCTTTCTCCTATTTATTTCTCCCTGAAATTCAGGGAATTTTGTATAAAATCACAGTGTGTGGGGAGGGAAGGAGATGGATGGACTTATTTTTCTGCAAGAATTAAAGTAACTTAGCCTAGGGCCTAAGTGTGCTCCCTACTTGCAGTGAAACCTCCCTGGGGGGCTAAAAGAGAGCTCAAGTTTTAATAATTTTTTTCCTATTTTTTAGTGGTTTTCTATTGTTTGCCTTATCTTTCTCTTCCACATAGACATTTGGAAGGAAAAACACTGAATCCATGTGTTTATGGACATTGTGTTTTCTGCTCCTTGCCAACAGTCCCATTCTGCATAACAAGATTTATGCTGTTAGAAAGCCCAAAAATGCACTCAGCAGCTCTTCTGTGCCTATTCTTTTTGCTCTCCTGATATCAAGCACAACCATTTGTTTTCTTGAATTTTAACCCAATTGTGGAAATGTACCTCAGGGTTCAGCAAGAATACGATTATTTTTGTCCTGTTTACACTGTCTCCAGTCACTTTTAGGTTGCAAAACTGCAAACAAGGAAAACACAGTTGTTTAACCCACTGTGAAAACCCTTTTTTTTTTTTTTTTTCTTTTTTTACAGTTTTGAACAAAAAACCCAGAGCCTAGCATTAAATAATATGTTAATGCTATGTTCATTTTTCAGCCTGGGCTTGGGGAGATGCGGTGGGGGGCAGATGTGCTGCCAAAACATTTGTCTTGTTCCTTCTCAGCTTGCATTCTAAGGGATTTAATCCCTAGGAGTGTAACTCCATCCCTGGAAGCGTCCAAGGCCAGGCTGGACGGGGCTTGGAGCAACCTGGGCTAGTGAAAGGTGTCCCTGCCCATGGCAGAGGGTGGAACTGGATGGGCTTTAAGGTTTCTTCCACCTCAAACCATTATGGGATACTGGGACTCCATGAAAATATTGATTTAAAGTTGTTTCACTTGCCCTTTGCTCTCTATTCTTATTCTGAAAGAGCTTTAAGTCAGCAGGAAATACATTCATGTTTTCTCAAGCTGATCAAGTTCAAGTAAAGATGTTGCTAGTTTGAAAAGTACACAGGTATAAAAAATACATGTTTATAACCTCCTCTTTATAAAGTTCTAAGAAATTCTAGTATTTGCATAGGATTGTTCTATTTTATTTATCTAAATAGCAGTGCAACAGAAGGACTGAATAGACAATTGAGAGAAAATAATGAGAACAAAAATGAAGAGGAAGAGATTATAGCGATCAATAGATAGTTGTTAATTTTCTTTCATCCTCCCCAAAGTTATTCAGCCACGCTAAATGATTTAGCCCTGCATTAATGGGAAACAATACAGAAATATGTCACCCACGTGCCTTGTTTTCCTAATAACAAAACCCCAACAACTGCTGGAACAAAATACTCTGCTGTCAGTGAAGAACAATAGAGCAGAAGAAACAATCAAAGAATTTTCTCAGTTTTATCCTCCAGAAGGAAAGAGAAGGCAGAGTTTTGCTGTGATCCAGTGGCACTTCTGTGGTTCTGCTCCTGCTTTTGATGTTCTGTCAGGGTGCTGCAGCATCTCCCCATCTTTTATAGGGAAGCCAAACACTTACATCCCTAATAACTATTTTGATCGTTATCCACACACTTGAGGAATCAGGAGAAAAGATCAGATGATTTCTTTTGCTCCTGAAAAAAAGAACAGAGAAAGCCCCCTCCAAAAATAAGATTGCTGATGCCACTTCAGCATTGATTGCTGCACATCAGCCAGCTCGGGGCACGCTGCTGGACTCCTTAGCTCGCTGGGAAAGATTGAAATATGCCTGGGAGACTCTTCAGATTTGGGAAATTCAAGGCAGGATCTCTACTTTTTGAAGTAGAGGGGAAGAGGGTGAGGGAGAAGTGTCCCTTGCCAAGCTCAGCCGCTCCAGCTGAACAGACAAAGCCTCAGTTTGGCACATCCACCCAGGGAAACAGCAGGCTCAGGCACTGGCCAACCTTTTGCCCTGCACCAAAGCTTAAAATAAGCTTTTTTTTCCTGAAGAAGAATCTGCAGACAGGTGCAAACTCTGCCTTTCAGGCACAACAGATACTGCAATGTCATTAATCTTAGAGGAATATATGGTTTTTTAATTCCTTTTCTCTGGTTTTAGACAGAAACTATTTCTTTAATATTCAGGACATTAATCTAGGTATAGTTGTTTTTCACAAATAATTTAATAATTATTCATAACAATGATGGCATAACTGCTACAATAACTGTTTGCTGTCCCAGTTTACCATTATTATTTGAAGTTTTAAACTTTTCCTTGATTGAATAACACCCTTTAACAGACCCCAGTTTTCTCAAGCTTTATAAGAAGGGTCAAAGCCTGTGATAACATCACCATGTCTTTGCTAGCAATTTGAAAGCAGATATTACTGCAGAGATGTTTTTAGGGGCTCATTTCACCACTGGCCATGAAAAGCCACAAAGTAAATTGTGTTTCATCAGTGACATTTAATGAAAGCCTGCAGTTTCACCTTCCTGAGTGCAACAAGCAGGAGCAGTGCTGTGTTTTCTGTTGGCCAGAGCAGGGGAGGTGGTTTGGCAGGTGAGGAACACAGGGACCACGCCTGCACATCCTCGGTGCAGAGCACAGCTCACAAACACAAGAAATGGGATAATTAATCCTCAAACGAGCACAGAGTAAGACTGAAAGGTCAGCTGAGCTGATGGACATGTTTTGCAGTGTAACAATTTCAGAGATGCCGTTGAACATTCTGCAGGGTACATGGTGCTGGAAATGCCACCCATCTGCTTGTGCTGAGCTTCGGCTCTGGGTTTGGGAGATACACAGATGAGGATCAGCCACGCATGGAAAGGAACAGCAAAGATAATTTTGTAAAAGGGGGAAAGCTGAAGGTTTAAGTTCTCCCTGTTGCAGAGGTCTTAATCATTCATGCTGTGGCTAATAGTAAATTAAGTCTTTAAATGTCAGACCATTGTTGTGCATCTTTCCCGCATTAGAACCAAGGAAAATCTTTTGTTGCTGGTATTCAGCCTTTAGGAAAGGAGTCACCAAGAATAGTCGCCTTTTCCCTGTTGCTGGTCTGGAAAAGATGGAAAGCTGTGCCCTTGCCAGCCTCATTCCTACAGGATGAATACTGCACTCCAACCTACTTGGATATAACATAAATTAATATATAATAAATTTGTATTTTGGTCAAAACCAATATCCAAAACTGATTTGACCACAAAATTTAAGCCCCTGGCACCGGAGATGGAATTTTTCCAGGTTAGAAATGAAGTGCATATACAAGACAGAAGAGAAAAATCTAAATTAATATCAATATAATACAATGCTTTAAGCTGAAGGAGGGGAGATTTAGATGGGATACTGGTGAGGAATTGTTCTCTGTGAGGGTGGGGAGGCCCTGGCACAGGGTGCCCAGAGAAGCTGTGGCTGCCCCTGGATCCCTGGAAGTGTCCAAGGTCAGGCTGGAGGGGCTTAGAACAACCTGGGATAGTGGAAGGTGTTCCTGCCCATGGCAGGGGGTGGCACTGGAGGGGTTTTAAGGTCCCTTCCAACCCATACTGTTCTGGGATTCCATGATTTTACCAACAACAAATTCCCCAGCAACAAAAAACCCCAGAGAATCAGCAGTTCTTACAATGACTCCAATTGTCACTTAAAAATACTTACCCTATAAAATATTTACACCTTAAAATGAGATGTGAGACTAAAAACCAAAACTAGACAGAAGGAAACATTAATTTTAAATATGTGCTGTGTATAATTGTAGATTAAAATATTACAGCAAGTCATTTTTTCTTGATGGGAGACACTGTTTTCCAACCAGCCTTGTGAGGAAATATGACAGTTTTGACAGAACACATTTCGCAAACACAGGTAGCAATTTTGATAAAAATACACAGAATTCTAGTTTTACTCTTATCAAATAATGATATGTTAAATTTTAATTTAAAAATTAGAGCTATGTTGGTATAATTCAGTTCCTATTAAATAAGTAAAATCAATCCAAGAGATAAATATTGAGATTTTATTAAAATAGAATGTCATTTCTATAGAATGCATTTTAGTTGTTTAAAACACATATTTATTTAGAGATTTTGCAGGTTTTCCTAGCTTTTCTTCAGACAGAAGCTATTGATCTACCAGTATTGCACCAATTTTGTACTGAATTCAGTATGTTCAAATATCAGAGTGCTACGGCTGAAGCCTAAGATTTCATTCTTGAAACACTTAATGATGTCACAGTCCAGTTTTAGAAGGCCCATCATTACAAACTCTCATTAAATCAAGCAAAAAAATAAAATATTAGTGAGATTAGTTCATCCCTTTAGTCTGATTCACATTTTTTTTTTCCCATGAAATGCTAAACACTATTATTTTACTCATTCTTTGGGCCAGGAACAATTCTTTAATGTGACACAGAGCTTATTTTGAGCTTTGATGCAGCTCAAACAAAAATCTTGCAGAATAATAATGTCATTTAATTGTATTCATCACCTGAATACAATTAAATGAGTCACTGTTTAATAAACCCAATCAGGTCCCCCTTCCTTCCTGCAATCAGGTGTGGCAGCATGGTTTTCCTCCCACCACAGAGAGCTGGATCCCAATTAATCAGAGCACTCCAGCTTCTCCTCACTGCATTTAAAACTTGTGCTGGGCGCTGCCTCTACTGTGTCCTGTATTTATTGCCACAAAGAAACTGCAGCTCCTTCCCTTTGAACTGGGACCTGATTCTGTCATTCCACTGCAGCAACAGCTCCTAATGATGTTTTTGTCCCTGCCATTTGCCAAATGAATGATTTCAGTTCTCAGCACATGAGGACAGATTCTATAGTTTCGTTCAGATTCTTTAGTTTCAACCACGACAGAGCCATGGAGCTCTATCACTAAAATATCTGTAGATATTTATCTATAATTAACATTAGTAACATCATTAATTGAATCTCAGAAAACCTTATTGCATATAGCTTCATCCTTCTGGAAAGCAGTAAAGGTCACATTAACACGCCCACAACGAGGAGGGGGAAAAGGGAGTTACTCCCAGTTAACCATGTAAGAAGGATGGATTTTTTCTGAGGTGAAGAATGCTTCAGGAAGGGCTAAAGATGAAAGGATTTTAAACTGTAAATTACTAAAATCATTACTCTGCCTTCTCAGAGGAAATTGGTATTAATGTTGTAGCAGTGTGACTCATCTGACTACGTTTCAGGAGGAGCAGCAGTGTCCAGAGGGGATTTTTAATTTGTATATTTGGTTTGTTGGGTTTTAGGATAGACATGGGCTTACAAGATTTTTAGGGTCTGTACACCATGTTTAGAAGGTGTAATCTGCTTTGTACCTATTGACTCTCTTTGCTTGGGTTATCAAATTTCCTCTCTGGGACATAAAAATAAACATGTATTCATGGTATAGGCAAGATGCAGATGTCCCTAGGTGTGTCAGAGAAACATCCCGATTTTACAATTTCTATATCCTTTGAAAAAATAGGTTTATATGCCTGTGGTGATATCAACAATTCCTGACTTTTAACAGAAGATTTAGGGTCTGACAAACAGCACATGTAGCAGCCCTTCTCTGAAATAAAGTTGTTTTTTTCACAAATTCAATGAAAACAGGACGCATAATAACAGCAACAGCAATAACTGAGGTACCTTGCAATAATAATATCATTTAAAAAGCTAAGTCTTGATAAGAAAAAGGAAATAAAGGAAAATTAGTGGCAGTATTATCAACAGACTGAATCATGACCCATTGTTGTGCAGACACCTGACTTTTACACAGCTATTCCAGGAAAACTACAAGTTCTGTTTCCAAGCTGGCTTGTCTTGGACATCATCTTCATTTTGTAAGCAACAGTGCAAAGTTTCAAAGAAATACTCTTCTACTACGAGCACTTAATAATATAGCTTCAATATTTAATACTGTTTACAGAAAACCACTGTCTTTGCCAAATTCACCCAGACATAGTTTTATAGATGATTTCAGAGCACTAACTAGAAAAAAGAAGGTAAAAGGTAAATTGTCATTATGTCTTGCCATGTGGCCCTTTTATAAGGAGAAAGAGGTTTCTTACTATATATTTTTAATTAAAAATGAGCCACAATTGTAATACAGCAGCAACAATGTCTTAAAGAAAATATGTGACCCTAAAATTCAGGTGGGTTGCTGCTGCCTGGGACATCTATTAATAATTACCTTGATCAGACAACGATGATTAATGGACTTCAGGTGCTCCAACAGGACAAAGTGAAAATATTTGAGGCTTGGCTGAACCTCAGAGGGAGAGGAGGGGCTGCTCTGAAACTCAATTATACAAGGTTAAGCTTCCAGTGAAGAATATTCCTGTAAAACCTGAGACAGGCTTCCTCCTCCTCAGCAGTGACCACAGCACAGAGAGGAGATGGATTTTGTCTGTTAACCTGTTCTGTTTCTGAAAGAGAGAGATTTCCAGGGAATTCAGCAGCAATCTGAGCAGAGTCCTGTGCAGCTCAGCAGTCAAGCTAACTGCCTCCCAGTGGGAGAGGCAGAATAGAGAAGGAATGTCACCTTGGGAAATGCACTGCCAGTGGTCCTTGGACAACATGAGCTGTCCAGAAGAGGCACAAAAGAGAGAAGAAATAAAAGCAAGACACATTTTTATTTCTCTCCACACCCTAGTTACCCACACAAACATGGTGTGACTCTGGGCTTTGGGGAAATAGTGTAAACTGCAGGTACCTCTCCCATGCAGGGATCCTCCAGAGCCAAAGGTTCTCCACATGAGGGTTATGGAGGTAGAAAATCTTGTTCCATGTTATTTCCCCTTGGCATCTGCTTGAGGTCAGCCTGATACTCCCCAGCGGGAAGAGAGTTCCCTGCCACCTTTTCCCCATGAAGAACAAATGCATCTGCAGTTTCTCTCCCAATGTTAAATACCCACGTATTAACGCCATGGAAAGAACATAGGAGCAAGTTTTACTCAGAAGAGGGTTGATAGCTTCTTTCCATGAGATTTTTCCTCTCAGAAAAGAGCAGAGATTGCCCTTCTGTGTCCTTGGAAGTCTTCCACTGGGGCTTTTTCCCTCAGCCTCCCCAGCCTCTATGAAGCTCCCCTCATGCTAGGGGATGTGCTGAAGCTCCCCTGTGCTGTACATAGACACTTCTGCCCAGCCTTTGCCCCAAAAAATCTTTTTTTTTTTTTTTTTTTTGGGATTGAAGCCAAGCACAGAGCCCAACTCTCCTTTCCCTTGGCAGCTCAATGCCAGGTGCCTCAGCAGGGTTAATTCCAGGCCTGGTATGGTGCAAGCTCAGTACCCTGATTGCAGATTGTATTTATATATTGGGACCTGTACTGCTTCCAAGGAAATGTCCAGAATATAAGAAATGCCTGCAATTTGGGTTGCAATACAAGAGCAAAGTAATTATTTCAATTTCCTGTTACAGATTTCTGTTAAAACCTGCCTGGCTGAAAAAGAGAAACATTTAAATGAACAGTTTTCTGTTTGTGGAACTTGTGTACAAACAGGTCCTTTAAAACAAAGATCAAGGATGTTTTTTTCTTATATTGATGAGGTTTATTTTCCTCATACACCAATGGTCTTCTTTTTAATTTTCCCAACAAAATATTAGATTTCTGCTGGTTGAGTTTCTTGACTTGCATCTGGAAGTGGCCTTCATGAGGTTCATCAAGTGCTATAATCTTTAACAATAAAAATCAGTGAGTGTTGTCTTTTTTTTTCTTATGAAGTGGGGTTTTTTTTGTATATAATTCCTACCAAATATAAGGAAATATTCCAGCAACACAATCTTTCAAAGAATTCAGTCTGATTCTTGTTTTCAATGCTCAGAAAGGCATCTCCCCATATAACATTGCCTTGACATTTGCAGTTTAAGGAATGTTAGACTTCAAAAAATAATCAATAACAATATTATTCAATAAAATGAGTGATATTTCTGGGAAGAAAATTATAAAGTTCAGATTTATTTTTAAAACTGTATTGAGTTAAAGGTTTTCCTCACCCCACTGTAAACCTGAATACTCATGGTAAAAATAAAAGTGGGGCTTTATCACCAGGGTTTAGTGGGCCAGGCACATGCTAATATTAGAACATATAATTTTGTGAGCTGACAAAGCCTTTTTTCTGTAGAAGACTGAAAATTTTCGTGTGTCTTCCACATAAAACTCATTTTCTCCTCCTTTTGCTGGAAGTGTTCTGCACAGCCTGAAAATGTGGGTTTATTTTTTGCTTTTTTGCATTGAGCTTGGTACATCTTGGAATTCTAGTGCCAGTTATACAGGTTTTTACGGTTTCTTGGAAGTAGAAAAGGAAAATTGGCAAAGTTAATAAGTGTGAGGTTGGTACAATAGTTAGAAGACAAATAACAATCCAGTGCAAATATGAGTCAAAGTTCTAAGACTGTGGTACTAAATTTTTATTTAACAATAAATTTAAAGGCATCAGAAAAGGGCTTCATTCCTCATATGAAAGGTTTAGATGCCCAAAAATTGGGCAAGTTATATCCTGAGTAATAGCATATTGGAAAAATAACTAGTTTTAAAGTAAATGCAAAACAAAATGAACGAAAAAAAGTAGGGGGGGGGAACCAACATCTTTGGTATGAGTGGGGTTAAGATTTCTCCCTGCTTCCTTATTGATTTTTCAGACTTGTTTTAGAAATACATAAAACATGGGGTTGCAGAAAAATCCATCTCAAGAAAGACAAATGCCAAGTTTTTGTTGAGTGTGACACAGGTAGCAGGCGGGAATGTTAACTTTTGCCCTGGTCACCAATCAGCAGATAATGAGATTTCTAGTTGGAGCATATCTATTTTTTTTTCTTTATTTTTCTATGGGAATGTGTTTGCTTCTCAGTGTTTAACGTTTACCTAATGCATTAGATCACACAACAAAATAAATTGCTTGGTTTTCCTAGCATTGAGTGTTTCATAACATCATGTAGCAGAGGATTCTCAGGAACATGGAGGTCATCTGGAAATACTCCCCTGGCTGTGGTTAGTTACAAATACATGGGCTGAAGTGGAGGAAAATCCTCCTTTTTTGATCACAAGACTCAGTTCTTATGTCAAATAGCAAAATAGATGTTGATCATAAAGATTAGATAAGGAGGACTTCCACTGCCAAGTCTCAGGGTTAAATCTTTCCTGGAGATCTGAATTGCTTATGGAGTCAGTGGGAAATCATAAATGCAATTATTATGGTTTATGGAAGACTTGAGACTGTTCCCTACACACCTAAAGCAGAATATGGAATGACATTGAGAAGATTGCTGCGGACTTCTTTTATGCTGTGAGGAAAGGATTTGAGTGGAAAGGATTTGAATTATTCCAAACTGGAAAACATAAGATTTTTCCTCTGACTCTTGTGGATGTTCTGTACAGGGCTAAGATTTGGACTCAGTGGTCCTTGTGGGTCCCTCCCAACTCAGCATATTCTGTGATGTCTCTGTTGTTATTCCCTCAGAGATTTTTCTTCCTTCATCACTGGGAGCAAGCCAGAAGCTGTTGGACAATAAACAGATGAAGTGAAATATCTGTGTGGTTCCTCAAGAGCCTGGCTGAAATTATGAAATTATCCAGTGTGTAACTAAATGTGAATTTTCCCACAAAACATTTGAGTTCCCTGAGTTTATTATCAGGAGAGCGACAACCCCATCTATTATTTAGACCTCCACAGGCACAATCAGTGCACAAAACCATCACGTCCCCCATTGCTGGTTCATGCCAAGTTAACTAAATTCATATTAATGATTTTTAGTAAGAACAAAGAGGTTGTTGGACAGTAGGAGAGAGAAGTTTATTTAGAGAAACTCGTGGAGAAGTGGGGAGGTGAGAAACTTCAAGAGAAACCAGAGATTGGGCCTGGTTCAGCACTGACCTGCTCAAAATTCTGTCACTGAGGTGACACCAAGCCCTATGCTGGTGAAAAAGGAGGAAAAAAGTCTCTTTTGTCATATTCTGTAGATAAACTTTAGATAATGACATGCATATTTAATGCAAGAATATGTAAAGATTAAATGTTTCTGTAATGAATTTGGTGTCTCTACTTTTGGAGGAATTTTCCCAAAGGTGCTCTGAAGAATAAAGATTTTGATCTGTAATGAAATTGATAAAATAGCTACTTCTTTCCATTTCCGCTTCCAAAATGTTCAATTTAACAATTTGCAAATAAACATTCATCTTGAATTTTTGTAATCAGTGCCAATATTGAAAGGAGCAACCTCTGTATTTGTTCTAAATTCACACTTTTACCAAAACCAGTAAACTCACAGAACCTGTTGAGCATGTATCACACTTGTATAGGTTTAAAACATAGAATCATGGAATAAGCTAAGTTGAAAGGGATCCTCAAGGAGCAAACCCAACCCCTGCCCCTGCACAGACGCCCCAACAATCCCAGCCTGTGCCTGACAGCATTTTCTGAGGAATCCATGGAGATTTTTAGCTCCTTGATTTTACCAGGCCTTGACCTTTCCTGCCGAAAAATCCAGGTAAGACATAAACCAAAGCTATTTAGTGAAAAATAACCCATCCAAATAAAAAAGGCTTTAAATATTAAATAGCTTTTACTTGAAGTTTTGGAAGTGAATTCCCTGTAGGGCAAGGGACTTGTGTCCTTGAGCTGTCTTTTTAACTCTTTCATTCACCCTATCCTACAGCCTTTCTCTACACTCTGCTTTTTAGTATATGCAATTGTTTCTTCATTTGCATGAATTCATGCTCTATGGTAAGTGATTCCTGTACATTTGTCTTTTTTTTTGAGCTATATTTAGATCTAGTAGAACTTCTTTCTGCTGGAAAAAATCACAGGAACATAAAAATTAGATAGCCTGAAGCCTCCACAGATTCCTCATGTTTAATTTTTCTGAGTTGCCATAGTAACTTATAACAAAAAAAAATCATGCAGTGTAAATAAAATATCCTAGGTAAGATAAAAAACTTGATAGAAAATCAAATTAAATTCCAAGATAGGAGATTGAAACACATTAAAATAAAATGGATACCACCATACTTCAGACCTACGTAAAAGAGAGCATTTAAAAATCTAAAGAAGGCAATCAGTCTTTAATCTGTAGCAATAGAAGTAAACAGCAAGACCTTAGTTTTAAATTTTCTTTGTCTGTCCCAAGGGGTTGGCTTGTGACGTTAATCTTCCTGCTCATTCCAAATTCTTCATATGAACTCAAGCAGTTATAGAGGAATTCAGCTGTGGAAGTGGAATGGAATTAAAAAACAAACAAACAAACAAAAAAATCACCCTCAAATCTGCCCATAAGAGAAGTTATGGCCACCCCTGGATCCCTGGAAGTGTCCAAGGACAGGTTAGATGGGGCTTGGAGCAATCAGGGCTACTGGAAGGTGTCCCTGCCCATGGCAGGGGTGACACTGGATGAGCTTTAAGATCCCATCCAGGCCAACCCAATCTGAGATTCCATGAAAGTCAGCAGAAAAGCTCTTAACAAAGGGGACCTCCCAAAATTCAGGATAATTTCATAGTGAACAAGTGGGCCTTAATCTCTGCCCAGATTATCGATGTCCTTAAAAGCAACATGTTCCCAGCTCTTGCAAGGCTGATGATAATCCGCTTAAAGCAGGGGAATTAGCATCTCTTTATTAATACAAAACCACAAAAATTCTGTTTGCACTTCCACCTCCTTGTAATAGAATCCCTTGCAAAAATAAATCATATGCAAAGAATATTCCATTACTCTGAAGATGAAGTTCAGTTGACTTAGTAGAAATCCACAATCTACAAAGAGAAAGCACATCAAATAGTCTCTGCATCCATTAATAGCTGATTAAACAGTGACACTGAAATACTGAATCCAATTTTTTCCCCTATAAAAACTTTGAAGAGGCTCCTTGAAGAGTCTATTCCTATATGAAAATCTGTGTGAAACATTCACAAAAACTTAATGAAAACTCAGAGATGCCCTGTAGGTGACCTTTTGGTGGACTAAAAACTGCATGTTCCTTGTTATTTTATAGGCCCCTGATACCAAGTCTCTCAGCCCATCTTCAAATATTATGGTCCTTTTCAGTTTACTTCTTTCTCTGATAAAATAGTAAAAAATGTTATTGCTCATTTCATGGTCTTAATCATGTTTAAGGTGCACTGACTTATTACAGGGAGGCTTGTAAAGATGAAAGAACAACCTGGGGTCAGTTTTGAGGCCCTCAGGATGAGACAGACACTGAGGGGCTGGGGCATGTCTAGGGAAGGAAACGGAGCTGGGGAAGGGGCTAGAGCACCAGGAGCAGCTGAGGGAGCTGGGAAAGGGGCTCAGCCTGGAGAAAAGGAGGCTCAGGGGGGACCTTCTGGCTCTGCACAGCTCCCTGACAGGAGGGGACAGCCGGGGGGATGGGCTCTGCTCCCAGGGAACAGGGACAGGAGGAGAGGGAACAGCCTCAGGCTGTGCCAGGGGAGGCTCAGGTTGGATAGTAGCAAGAATTTCTTTACTGAAAGAGTGCTCAGACACTGGCACAGCTGCCCTGGAAGGTGTTGGAGTCCTCATGCCTGGAGGGATTTAAAGCCACATCAATGTGGCACTTGAGGACATATGGGTCAATGCCAGGGGATGGTTGGACTTGATGACCTCGGAGGGCTTTTCCAAGTTGAACCATCCTAGGATTCTATTCTGGAGCAGTGAGGAAATATTAACTTAGAAAAAGACTGAGAGGAATATTTTGAGGGAGATAAGGAAGTTGTGCTGACATGGCTTTGGCTGGGGGAAAGGATCCTGGGCTGTGTAAGATGAAAGCTGAAGAAAGCAGACATTTTCTGAGGAGAAATTGAAATGGAGATGAGGGAGAATAGTTGCACATTAAACTCACTAATCAGAGACCAGTCAGGAGAAATTAGCATGACACAGAAAATCAGATTCTAACGTTAAATTAATGTTGATTAAAAAGTGAGAAACTGATTGCAATGGAAATAGAAGCCCCTTCTTCATCTATGGGGCATAAGCACCACAAAAATTAATTATTAAAAAAAAGTTCAGCTACTGAAGTATTTAATATTCCATAAATGAACTCCTGGCTCTGAGTGAAAGAGTGGCTTCTTTTATCAGTTCATGGCATGCTTTGCTTGTGGAATCACTAAGAACAGTATCGATGGCACTGAGGAATGTGCAACTGGGCTTTTTTCACAATGCTGAGCCTATTTAGTCCTGACAAACTGGAACACAGAGCTCCAGGATAAATACAAACTATCAAACACTGGATTTTTACTCCCAGTAGGGGAAATGTGGACAGTCTATTTAAATAGTGCAGCTACTACACTACAGCTAATTTATTAATCATAATTGAGGTGCAATATGCTGCATTATTTAAGGCTTTCCTACATTTCCACTTGCACAGTTATTTCAGGGAGATTCATAACTGTTGGCATGTGGAGCAGTCATTATTCTAATTAGGAGGGAAAATACTGATGGCTCAGTTCATCCTCTAACAAATCAATATTTAATTAACAATATGTCACCACCCAAATGTCTGGAATTAAATTCTGTGTGGGTAAGACGACAATACTGTTCTTTACCCACATTGCCCTATACTTTAAAATACTAGGACACATTAGTGAAAACTCACAAAAAGGCTGTTACAAAGTATTCAGGCAGCCAGGGTTTCTTTCAGCCCAGCTTCAGTGTAATAATATATTTGGATTTTTTTTTTTTAAATCTAGATTTCTCCCTTAACTTAGATCCTTTTGAGCTGTATGAAAAAACAAAAGTCCTCCAAAACATTGGTGTGCAAAGAGCTCTGGCTGTGAGAGTCAGGCACATTCAGTACCTGGACTCGGAGAAACTTGGAGGGCAACTTTCTTTCCATCACTATTCTCCTACTGGAGTTTTTCCAACAGCTGGTACCTAAATGCAACCATATCATTATGTGCATGAATATTTAGTGCAGAGGATAGCAGTACTCCTAAGGGAACTTTGGAAAATCTTCTGCAAATGTCTCATCTCTATTGAAATTTTTTGCCAAAGTTTTATTGGACAAAATACAGAGTTAAAAATTGAAGTAGGGCAAGATTTGGCTCTTGAATAATCCTGAATAATCTTGAATAACCCAACAATACTCCTCTGGTCTTCTTCAATTTCATATTTGTGGTAATGAAAGATAACAATTTTCCTCTGGTTTTCTTCAATTTCTTGTTTGTGGTAATGAAGGATAACGTTTAGGAATATTTCTTTTTTAGGAATGTAGTTCTGCAATGTATAACAGGCAAAAGAATATGGGAGATGAGAGAGAAGACAGGATTGAAAAAGACACACAAAGACACACACAAATTGTCAAAACAATATTCTCAACATAGAAAATACCTTAATATTTTTACATTAAGAATGTCTAGAATATTATTGAATATTATTAAATATTGGAAATACAAATTTTACAGAAGCCCAGTTTCCTTGGGACAAACTACAAATTATTTTCTTGAGCATAATTTTGGGGTAAATTAATTTTGTAATTAAAAGTAATTTTTTTTTCCCCAAGCTAAAAGCTACTTTTATATTAATTTAGAGATCATAGGTTAGTTGTTCATTTATGGTTTCTTACATTTAGTTATCTTAAAAGAGAAGAGAATGTGGTACAGAGTCTGCTAATCTTGATTGAATTGTCACAGCTTGGTTTTAACCCTTTTGAAATATTAAACTTGTAAGCCCTGGAGACTTTTAGCTTTGCAGGTGGTAGCAAGTTAAGCCTCCTCTCAGGCCTCTGCTTTTCCCTGGTCCATGACCAGCAGGCAGGATATAATCACTGTAAATTCCTTCAAAGCCAGGGAAGGAGATCAAACACGCCCTTTTCCTGCAGTAACTCAAATCCCAGGTGAGAATGTTGGAGCTTTCCCAAGGCCATGGCTGTGTGTGCACCAGGGTCAAAGCAGTGCCAAGGCAGAGCTCTGGAGCACGGATTACCCTTGGCAGAAACAGGGAAGGGGCAGCTTCATTGCCACGGAGCTTTTCCTTCCTTAATATGAGGAAATTAGATTTATTCTTTAGGAATATGTATTAATATCTGTAGGAAAATATTGCACCAGTTGTTTTCCTGAGAAATAAAACCGTTTAGGGCTGGTTATTGCATAGAGCCGCTCTGCCCATGGGTGCGGTTCTGAAGTCCAAATCAGCTCTTTAGCAGATTCTAATCTAGAATCTTAGAATCTTTCTAGGATTTTCCAGTCTGAACTGAGGTGGGAAAAGACCCCCAAGATCACCAAGTCCCACCTTGAATGAACACAACCCCCCCCACTAAACCATGTCCATGTTATAATAATCTCTTTGTAGGATAAATTTAGGGAAACCTATTCCACAGACAGATTTTTTTCGACTGTTTTACCCAGCTTTGCAAATTGCCTTCTTTGAAATTTTTAAGTTGTTTAAATCAGTTGAAATTATTTTCTCAGCTTTCTTTACTTGTAACTCCATATGTCATGCTCAGATTGAGGTTTCATGCGCAAATTAAACCCCATGCCCCTGTGCAAATCCTATGTTCATGCAGAAACCATGCCCATGCCCACCTCGCAGCTGTCTGCTTTCAGAGAATTTCTACATTTTGATGCATTTCCAACTTTTGTTTTGACCCTAGAATAAAGAAACTGGGAAAAAAAATCCATTGCTCCGGGGCCCTGTAACTTCAGCTTGGTTGTCCCAAAATCTGGATGTGAACTTCTCATGCAATGAGTAATTTGTGCCTTTCTGCTTGACAGCTTCTGTTCCTGGATCTTTTTCCTTCAACTTTTAGCACGGTATTCAGGACTGTAGTTAGAAAGTCTGGAAAAAAATGCAGGAATCAGAGAAACAGGACCACATTTCAATCCATCATCACACATATGAGAGAAATAGCCTGTAAGAGGTTATTTTATCCTTTTATTCTCAACACACTGCTTGCAAGAGAAGAGACTTTAAATTTCATTTGAGACACAAACCAGGATCAGAATCAGGTTCCAAACATGCTAATTGTTATCACACAGACTGACTGGAAACTCCATCTGATTACAGTTCCATTTTGCTCTGCTAATTAACATACATAAAAGTCACTTATTTATATTTTTGCCTTGGAAACAAAAGGGTGAAGCGACAAAATCAGATCTTTCATCATATGGGAAATAACCAGAAATAGAAAAAACAGGCTCCAGAACCTGATCAGCTCATCTTTCAGGAGAGAAAAATATGATCAAAATCAGGAATTACTCTCTGTATTCCTGACCTGAAAAATCAACTGCATACGACAGTTTTCCTCTCTGTTGTCAAGGTGGGAGTTGTTACCACACCTTGCTAGGTGAAACTCAGGCTATAAAGTAAAAAAATACACTGCAATTTAGGGATTTTAAAAATAATGTGCATTGCTTAGACAAAGATGTGCTTTGTATTCCTACTGTTCTCCCACATTCTCCACATGACCCCAAATTACCACTGACCTCAGTTAACATGGTAGGTATGTAAAATACCTGGATGTGACCATGGCACAGTCTAACATCAGAAAAACAAAGGTCCTTTTGATATCTGCCTCCCTAAACCCAAAAAGAACAAAGCAAACACAGTCTGCAAGTAATTTACATTTCTTTAGGGAACACACACCTTAACATCATGGGAAACTGCTCAAAGTGCAGCAATATTTAAGTGGGAATCCTGATAGATTTGTGGAGTATCCCTGGGGTGAATTCCACCCTGCTTGGCCTACTGAGGATGCTGCTTCTGCTGCCTGAAATGCAACTCCTGCCTGACCCCAGAGACAGGACTGGGACAAAGGTCTGATTGGCATGAGTGGACTAACAATTCACCTTTTTTTTTTTTAATTCTTCCAAATATCATTTTTTCAGAGCTAAGGAGACACAATGAAGGTGCCTCTAAAGACCTAAAGAAGATGCCTTGGCTCTGTCTGGAACCACAGCAGAAATGCTGACCTAGAAAGGGAGACCTTCCTTGGGCGGGAAGGTTTTGTTATTAATTCTCTTGCAGCTGTGCTGAGCCAGTGATGAAAATCTGCCTTGCTACAGTTAAATACGAGGAACAGCTGAATTGAAGTGATATCACTTTCAATTCCCTGTTTATTTAAGCACATGCAGTGCGAGAGGGTGGTGGACCTGCACCACCACACAGGAATTTACAGATTCCTCCTCCCTGAGCTCCTGTGAAATCCTGGTGCCTGAGGCTGGAGCCAGGCTTGTCTCCATGCATGACTTTTATCAGTGAACCTGTGATATTCACTCTCTGGCCTTTAGGAAAAAAGGGAACTGTGCTGTTACCACCTAGAGGAATTTTATTGCAAGTGGAATGATTAAAGCCTGTGCTTTTGGGAGTGTCGGACAGGCCTTTATTCTTCCTGCACTAATTACTCTGTGATTCGTCCAGCTATTGTTCCAGTTGTCTATGGAATAGGACTCCACTCTTTATGGACTGGATTACAGGGAATGCTTGTGTTTGTGAGCTCTTAATTAAAAAGACAGCTCAGTCTAATTTACAGATAGGTCTAAGCTATAAAACTCAGCTCTAGATTTCAACTCCTTCCTTCCCTTTAAAGAAACAAAAGCCTTTATTAGGATTCAAGCTTTGGATTCCCCATTTAAATAGAGAAGGGCCAACTGTGAAATTCAAGTCTGACTCCTTCTCACAGACACCTTTGCCTGGCAGTCATGATTTTTTTTTGGATGAAGCACTGCAGATCTTGTATAAACCCCACCTCCCCCTATTATTTAGATGCTGTATTAGCAATAAATCCAGCCTTAACCATGGAATCACACAATGTTTTCTCCGCATGGAATAAGCCCCACTTCATTATTCATTATTTCAAGGCGTGTGGTTATACCTTCCACATACTGGAATTAAAAAATACAGTCATGGTGAAAATATTCTTTGTCTATGCAGATAATTGTCTAAGATGGCTCAGATAAGCTCTTTGTTATCAGATAATTAATAACCAGAGCTTAGGTGAATAACAAATATTCCATTTATGTGGAAAATAACCACCTGGGAATGCTGAAGAGCAAGAAGATGCTGAACCGAATGATTAAATAAGACGTGTATGGAAAAAATACCTGGATATTTGGGTTTTCAGCTTTGAAGTTTTTATGATTTTTTAAATATATTTCCTATATACTTATCTCACAGCTTATCAATATATAACTGTATTCCATTAATGTTCCATATATTTAATATCATCCCTGAAATACATCTATAAAATCACTGTAAATTCTAAACATGATTTGTGTATTAAATCAGACACCTTTTCTTCTTATCTTGCTGTTTCTTTTTGCTCCAAGGATATTTCTTGACTGCTGTTGATCAATCCAGATTTGTTTGAGTGAATGTCTTGAATTATTTAATTCACTCTGTATTGCTCTGCTCTGTTAGCTGGTATTGAAAAACAGCTTTTAGAACTTTTTTCCCCTCGTTGTTTTGGTATTTGTAGAAACTTTACAAAACAAATGTAAAGTTCTGTATACCTGTTTCATGTCAGAAAATTATTCCAGACTGTTGCAGGCAGCCTTTTTTCTTTTGAGAAATGGAAAGCTCTGCAAGATTTAGGAAAAAAAAAAAAATATCCCAAGGCAAATAAAAATAGGATCTTTTCAAAAGGGAGTTCAGAAGATGACTGAATTAATTTTTTAATTTTTTTTTTAGCTATTAACCTTTCTGCCACTTCCTGTCTTCCTCCCTCATATATACATGATAAAACTACATTTCCAACATGATCAGGAGAGTCCCAACCAATTAATTTTCTGTTAGGAAATTCAGCTATACAATTTCTCCATGTCCATGATGATTTCAAGGGTTAATACTCTCATCTCCACAGCCTATTGGCTCTGCATGAAACGGAAAGTGGCAATGGTCAAAACCACTGAAAAGTGAGGTAAATGAGAAAACAAACTGGTCTGCCTCTTAATTTTACCTAGTTTATCCACAGCTGGGAGCAGTCATATGTCCATGTCCTTGTTCACAGAGCCATGGAATGGTTTGGGCTGGAAGGGATCCCAAAGCCCATCCAGTGCCACCCCTTGCCATGGGCAGGGACACCTTCCACCAGCCCAGGGTGCTCCAAGCCCCATCCAGCCTGGCCTTGGACACTTCCAGGGATCCAGGAACAGCCACAGCTTCTCTGGGCTGGACTGAAAATCCTTAAAAGTATCAAGTTTGCTATGGACAAAGTCCAAAGTGATTTCAAATGTTTTCAGTCAAAGCCAAGATCACCAATTGTGACATAAAATACACTGAAAGTACAAATTGTTCAACATCCGTTGAATCTGGGCTTCATTGAGAAGAAAAGTGGCACCTGAAAGGTCAATACATGAATACCTGGGATTTTCATGAGGAATCTTTTGTTTATTATTGAATGACTAAGACTTTTCCAAGTATTCCTCTGGTGTATCATATCCAGGATTTAGTGGGCTCAGTAGTTGTTGAATTATCCAATTCCTGCCTTAAGAAAGAAAACTTGCAAAAAACAGAGAAAAATGAGTTAGATAAAAAGGGTTCTGGCTTTTGACCTTTCTCACTTTCTTTCTTTACTCAAAACAGAAGTTGAATATTTATTTTCTGATTCCCATGGCTCTTTATAATAGAATTAGTACACATTGTATGTATAATTATTCTGTATCATACTCTAGATATAGTATGATATAATATAATATATTTAATATGTTATAATAATATAAATAATATAATATATTTCACGTATTATAATATTATATACTTAACTCTAATGCATGAATTTTTCCATCATGTAGAGAGTGCTGGGAAGAGATTTTGGGGTTATTCATGGCATTCCCAGCATGGTTCCAGATTTGGAGGTGTATTCAGTCTTATGGCTCTAATTAAGTTGAAAACAGAAGAAATTTGTAGATATATGTAAGATTAAAAAAATGTTGTAAGTTTAAGGAGATACTATATTCTACTGCTTAGTGGGGTTGAGTTTGTTTTATATATCATAAAACTTACCATTTTCATGCTACTTTTATTTCTCATCAAAGAATCATAGAATTATGAGTGCCCAAAAAAGTGACATCTGTCTAGAAAATATAACCGAGAATTTTATTTGTATTTTGTTTATTTGTATTTTCACTGACTTTTCTACTTTGAAACTTCATATATATATAAAAATATATAATATATGTAAATCTACAATGACTGAAATATAACAGCCCTATATACCAGGCTAGGACATGTTTCATTTGCAATTATGACAAATTAATTCATTACAATTCTGTGTCACATTCTCAATCCTCTACATTTACAGTATTTCCTTCTACAAGATTTTACAGAACTTTTAGAGAAATTCTTTTAGGCTTTTAATTTATTTTACTTTTAACATGTGCTGCAGATCCCTTCAAAAATGTTTTTTCTCCAGAACAAACACCTAATATGAAACAGAGGGAAATTTCTTAGTAAGTTTTACCCTTAGCTCTAAAAAGCTGTGTTTCTCCAGAGAATTGTTAACAGTGGGATATAAAAAGGGTCTGAGCTCTTAAAAGTAACTTAAGAGCTCCTGTACCATGCAGACAAACCTGGTGCTACTCTGCAGTTCCTTCCTATAACGTAACAGAAAGTTGTTTTTCCCCCACAATTTTTCTCTTCAGATGTTCCACCAGCAGCAATATTTCTCTGCTGGAGCCTGGAGTTCTTTTGAAAATGTATTTATTATTACTTTGTTTATTGCTTATTTATTATCCTAATAAACATTTCTTTATGATTCATCTTTGTTCCTCTTTTGCTTTACTGTACTATAGCATCTCGCAGTAGGAATTGACCTTGAAATTCTTAACTCCTAAAATAAAATTCACCATTTTTCACATAGGAAGAAGGAAAATAAAATATTTCTTAATTACAGTAGCCAAACATTTCTTGTTGTCAAATATTTTCCTTTTTTTTTTTTCTTTCTGCTTCTTTTCCTGGAAACATTTAAGAATAAATTTGCCTGACAATTAACACCAATCTGGGGGTAGTTTGTATGTTAATGAACTGAACTGCATGAAGCTGTAGGAACTCCCACTTTGCCTGTTCACTCCATGAATTTTAACAGCTATAAAAACTTCACCTTGGAAGATATCCAAGCCTTTACTAATAACAACCTCGGCAAGAAGTATTTTTCCCTGATCAAAATTAATTGCTTTTGTTTGTTTTTCAGTTACCTAAAAAGGAGAGGTTGTCTCTTTCTCTTTAACAAAGTTTTCCTTAATTTACCTAATTTCTACTGGGTTTTTTAGCAAAGTAATCCTTAAGAGATTTTTTTTTTTTAATATTTCCCCCCTCAGGGAGAGATTCTATTGGAGTTTCCTTATTTTTTATTAAATTAATTTCTTGATGATGCAATATTTTTTGTCTGGATTGAGCCACTCTTTATGCACTCACTCTATATTTCATTACACAGGCTGTAAATTTAGGAGCGCATAATTCACCTCAAACCGGAGGCTGGCAGCATTTTATGAGTCTTACATCGTGTGCCACATCTGCCAGGCTCTTTCCCATCCTTCCCATCCCACTGTACCTCCCCACAACAGTTTATGAGAGGAAATGAAGAAATTTTAGGGGTGGGAAAGCTTCTTGGAGTAGGAGAGTGTAATTATCTCCCTGGGGATTTAGCAAGGGCAGCAGGCTAAAACACTCCTGTCAAGGTGCCATATTGTCTTTAAAAACCACATGTGGCCAGATCCACAACATATTTTTTCCAATGGATGAACAGTTTGTTGGAATGTCTGACCCAAGTGAACTTGTAGAACAACACTGGAGTGCTCCTGGTGATTTCCCAATGCACAGTTCAATAAAAACAGCACAGAGCCCTTGGATATTGTCTGCAGGTTACATCCTTATATTGCTGTTGGATAAAAATAATTCCACAGGGGGAAGCAGATGCAAAGAAGGTCAGTTGGGCATCTAATGCCATTGGGATTCTTCACCATAGACAGCAGGGACACATGGAAGTGGGGGCAGCAGGAGGAAGCCGAGAATTCTCTCCCTCTGTGCAGGTGAGACCCCAATTGCGCCATCCAGGCTTGGGGTCATCAGCACAGGAAGGACGTGGAACTGCTGAAGCAAGTCCAGAAGAGACCAGGAGAATGTTCCAAGAGATAATTAAGACATAAAGCAAAGGTCCATTGAAACTGTTTGATATTTCCTCTGGTGAGTCAGAGGGATCAGCTGCAGGCCATGTTTTAATGCATCAGGCACAGTGTGCTAAATGTTCATGATTATATTTTTGAGGTTTCGTGGCTTTCTTTATTTTGAATGTCAGAAACAGCCATTCTAATGGGGACATACAGAGCCTTTCCTCGGCTGCCAGGTCCCCAGCCATGGGGATAAAAAAAGATCCAGCCTTCCTCAGGGGGAACCACAGAGTTGTAACAGTATCAGGGTTAATTGTCTGAATTATTGGGACACTTTTTCACGAACTCAAGTTATTAAAATGGGATTCTTTGTGCATTGAACTTTAGATGCCAACTTTGGGCTAAAAACACAAGCTGAGCATAGGCTAAATAACCCAATTTTTAAAATGTCTCTGATTATGGAGTTTTATAAGAGAAAAAGCATGAAAGATTAAATCTGGGATTCTTTCTGGATTTTCCTCTGGAGCGCAGACCATCCAGCAGGCAAGAATCTTCCAAGTGGTAGATCTGAGGTTTCCAAATTCTGGATTATTTTTCACCTCTATCTTCAATGTATTTGAGGGGAACCAAGGGAGTTGAAGGGGGAAAAATAGGAGGGAAGAGAGGCAAACATTTTAGTTTCCTTCAAACCTTTTTCACCTCACACTCAAAACATTTCCAAATGAACACAAAGTTTAGGATGGATTATTTGGGCTTGGTACAAAACCATGGAATTTTAGGATTATTTCTCAAGTTCCGTGGGGAAGATGGGGGCACGTGTATGTGCATGTTGGAGATGCCTTCAGTGTTAAAGGAAGGCACTGATCTGGAAAGAGATTTCTCTTCCTCTGCTCCTAGATGATCTGGGGAAAAGAGTTGTCCTCACAGGCAAGCAAGCGAGAACTGAAGTTTACTTTTAATTATACCAAAAGAAAACAGGGAAGAGCAGCTGAATTCCTAAAGGAACCATGTGAGAAAGCACTGCCTAGAAGAAAGGAAAGCTTCCCTTAAAACAAACCTCAAGTTCTCTGGAGAATCCATGTGGTGTCTGCACAGCTGTAGACAGCTTTCATCTAGGAGCTTGGAAGAGATCTCTGTTTCTTACACAAAATTAGGAGATTTGGGGTTCGGTATTCACAGTCAGCTGATGTGTTAAGTGACTTTTTCTCTCAGTTCCTCACTCTTTTAAGGCCTTTCCAAAATGATCAGGAAACATGGCCCTGCTCTAGGGAACAATTACGAGGCTTTCCAAGAGATAAAGGGATTCAGCAAGAAGCAAAATGAATTCAGTCAGCAATTACTCAGCCAGACACCCCCACTGAAGGGACATTCCAGCTGGGAGGTCAGGCTCTTTAATGGTAGGAAAGGCTGGAGCTGAGGCTGGCTCAGATTCAAGCAGGAAAGGTAAAATTCAGTTCAGGCGTGACAACACCTTCCTGCTTGTCCCACTGCACAAACACCTGCTGCAACCTTCCAAGCTGGATGTGTCGTCTCCAGTCACATAAAACACTAGTTTGACTTTTTTTCCCCCACTCTCAGTACAGTTTCTTGCTTTTGAAGACTTCTAGCAGAGTCCAAACTGGGCGGTCACACCATTTCTCACAACTTCTCTTTACTGTCACTCCCTTCCTACTCAGGCTCAGCCTCTTGGCAAGGCTGTCCCAAAAAAGTTGTTTAAGAGCAATTCCATTTCTTCCTGACACCGAGCAAAGCACACTCATATTTCCATCTACTCGAGCTTGGCAGATGAAGGCTGAGAATCTTCACCAGCTGGGCCCAAAGGACCAAAGGGACACCCTGAGCCATGTGACACAAATAAAAGCTTGGGGAAAGGAGGATCAAAAGGGAGCTCCATGGTTAAGCAAAGCCTACAGGTGCTGAGGCTCTGCTCCTCAGGAAGAGGTTCCATATTTGTCTGCTGAGGGAAAGTAGTGAATTAAATCTCTTTTATTCTTTGTGCTCCCAGCTACAGCTTTCCCTGTTAAACTGTCATTGTGTCACTAGTCTTAAGAATTCCAGAACAGTTTGGATTGGAGGGGACCTCAGAAAGAATCCAGTTACAATCCCTGCCATGGGCAGGGACAACTTCCACTAGCCCAGCATGTTCCAAGCCCCATCCAGCCTGGCCTTGGACACTCCCAGGCATTCAGAGGTGGCCACAGCTTCTCATGGGAGAGAATTTCTTCCTAATATCCAGTCTAAATCTACCTTCTTTCTCCTTAAAGCCATTCTCCCTTGTTCTGTCACCCCAGGCCCTTGTCCAAAGTCCCTTTCCAGCTCTACTGGAGCCCCTTTAGGCCCTGCAAGTGGCTCTGAGGTCTCCCCACAACCTTCTCTTCTTCCAGAGAAGCCAGGTCTCCCAGCCTGGCTCCAGAGCAGAAGGGCTACACCAAGAAGTCCCTTCCCTTCCCTTCCCTT
>VXBQ01012333.1:339548-352273 GCA_013400175.1 Phainopepla nitens
CTTCCCTTCCCTTCCCTTCCCCATCACATGGGAGAGAGGAGTGAGAGAGATTTAGGGAAGCATTTGACTTTCTACTCCTCTCCCTCTCGCACATTTGCTGTGCTCCTGGGCTGCAAAGGCAGCTTGTTCATGGAAAACATGCGGAGATTGATTTCCAAATTGCTGATATAACTTGTAATTCTCAGTTCTTCTTGTTTATCTTGCAGTTGTGTTTGCTCTCTGTCTATTTTTCCTTGTACACTAAAACTTATAAAACCAGGCAGATAGGGAGTAAAAGAAATAGAAAAACAATATGGGGAAAGAGTTTCTGAGAATCCTTTGAAAGAAATGGCACTGGGGTAAAAGGGAAAAAAGAAAAAAGAAAAGGGGAATTTTCTTCCTGCTGAAAAAACAAAACTGGAGTGAAGAACATCCAGATTTCATAGCAAAAATCCCCTTGTACAGTCCTTGTGCAGACTGTAAATCCTGGCCCTGGGCAGCTGCTCCAGGAATGACACTGAGGAGGAAAACAACCCAGCCCAGTGTCTCAGCTCATCCAAAGGGCCCGTCCAGGAGCAGCTCAGGGACGAGGAGGAGCAGCAAGACCATGGCCCTGGGCTGGCTGAAAGGGGACTCCTGGGCCCATGGGCAGAGTGGGGGTACATGAGAACCATCAGGGTCACAAATTCCTGCCTCAGGACTCATTAGAAATTAATTGTCTGGATATGTCACCAGGATTGGTGCCTCCAGGCCGAGCACCACCCCCTCTGTGTTGTCCAGTCTTTGAGGCCTATAACGTGGTTAGAGAGAGACGAGAGAGCAGTTCCTAGGAGAGAAAAAAAAAAAAAAAANCCACCCCCTCTGTGTTGTCCAGTCTTTGAGGCCTATAACATGTGGTTAGAGAGAGACGAGAGAGCAGTTCCTAGGAGAGAAAAAAAAAAAAAAAGATAAAGTAAATTGATATTTTGTTCTTAGTGCATCTACTGTATCATAATAGATATGTTAACATCAGTACTTGAAAGCAAACTGACCAAAGCTACTTTATATTTTATAAAGAAACACACATTTAAGAGGGAACACAATATCTGCTTCTCTAAACATTAAACAGGTTACAGAATAACACGTTGGGTGTTTTCCCCTCCAGGATTTAACAGTCACAGACCTCATCTCTGCTGTCCTTGACTGCAGTGTGAGTTTTATTTGGAAATATTTTGAAGGCTCTGGGAGTCCTCAGCAGCTTTTCATAAGAGACCTCTTACAGACACTTTGAGGGTACACTTTAGGAGAAATCCTTCTCCAGTAAATGCCCATGCAGCCCTTGTCATTCCTGGTGATTTACAGCTGTTCTAAACAGGAAAAGTCCTCTTCCAAGGCACCCCTCAGCACAGGCTTCCTCACACAACCCCTGGGGAAGGAAGGCAGGGTGTGAAGAAAGGACATTTCTCTAGTCCCAGTGCCTTCCCCTCTCTGCCTGTGCCTGAGTTACCCTAGGTGTAAAACACAAGCTGGTGATGAGGACTCCAGGTCCACAACAGATGCATTTCAGGGAGTTTTAGCTTGGACCAGCCTTGCTCCAGTCTTGGAGACCAAATACCCATTAAAGGCTGGAGTATTTCAGTGTCTCTTTGGCTTTACTTTAATTCAAATGGTTTCCTTTCCAAAGTGATTATCAGTAAAACACTGAAAACCCTTTCAAGTGGGCTTTTCCTTGCGGTACCTTTCATCCAAGAATACCATCTCATGAAAGGTACAAACTGCTGAAATGCTGTGAATTGCTGTGAAATCTTGGCTGAAGCAGGGTTTAGAGGTGATTGTGATCAGGATCCCCAGGTCAGCTCTGAAGGGATGAGAACTCACACTGTAAGCTTGACTTAACAGCAACACTTGCTAAAGAGTCAGTCTTTAAATGCTTATGGATATTTCACCTCCCTGCCCACTACTTTTATAGAACCAGTGAGAAACCTCATAAGGGTGATTGCTAAAAAAAAAAAATAAAAATTTAAAAAATATTGTTCTTACAGGAGGTAAATCACAAAAGCGTTATCCACTTTCCCTCAGCCCAGACCAGGGCTGACAGCATCCACAGCTCTGGGACAGCTTGTGTCCGCTTCCTGAGGGAATTTTTCCTTCAGTTCCTCACACTTTAAGTCAGAATAAAGGGTGCAGAGAAATAGGGCATAAGGGATACATGTTTACCTTGCCTAGGTAAAGTCACTGCTCCCTACACATGGGGGAAGTATCCCCAAGCACAAGACTTGATGTGTGTTTTTAAAAGCTCAGGCCTCAGCACGTCCTCGTGACCCTGCTTGAGGTGAAACTGTTTCCGGGATCCCCAAGTAATGCCACCAAACATGAGAATATCAATCAGGGAGCACAGGTGTAAAGACAAATCTGCCCCATATTTTTCAGGTCTAATTGGCTGTGCTCAGTCCTGGAAAATCAAGATTGAAAATTGCCTAAAGCTCATCAAGAAGCTGATGGATTTTTGCCTGCACTAATAAAGTGTCTGCTCTGCTCACATGCTATGAAAGGACTTTGATTTTAATGTTGAGAATTTTCACTTGTTTCATGGCTTGGGCTGCCTTCCATTTCTTGGGATGTTTAATGTAGTTTCCCTTAAAGAACAAGTGGGTTTTTAGGGAAAATACCCATTTCTTACGAAAATAGAAGTGTTTCAGAGCCTCTGGAATCCATTAGGTGATCCAAAATGGAAATTGTTTTTCCCTTTTGGCCAAATGAAAGGACTGTCATGAAACTTAATCTTTGAGATGCCAAAACCCACTGCTACTGGACTCTGAGAGGCTCTCTTCCCCATCACTGCCAGCCTGGTAATCATCAGAGCAGCCACTCCTCGCTCCACAGCTCTTCGAAGAGTGCCATCCCTGCTGACCCTTCCCACAGCCCACAGCTGTTCCAGCTGGGAGGGCGAGGGGCTGGGGGCGCAGCAGGGGCTGTTCCACATGGAACTCCTGGGGTTAAGAAAGCAGCTGCTGTCTATCAGCTCCCAGCATTCCAGGTGTGTCCTGTGTGCCCCAAATCAATATTTATGATCATCAATTAGAGGTAATGTGAAAACAAGGCATCTGAAAGATTAGAAATGGTGTTTTCCCTCTCTGTGGCACTGTGGGATTTGTCATTTGTGACTCTGTAAGTATACAGGATTTGGGGAGCTGTGACCATCTGGATGCGTTTGGCATCTGTTTTGTTTCATTTATTGGTCTATGCCGGTCTGTCCAAACAAACAAAACAAAGCCCTTCAGCAAAATTTTGACAGCTTTAATGATGATAATTTTAAGGTACTGCTATCTAAGAACATCTTGCATGGTGTCCATTAATTTTTCATTGATTTCATTGCACAAATGAATTAGGCATACAAAAATAAAGAAAAAAAAAGTGTTAATTAAATACATTATACATGACATTTTTCACATGCTTTTTTTAAAGTACAAAGTTACCACAAATTACCACAAGTTACCACAAACTATCTGCATTACTAATGGCTGAAACTTTTGTAGGGGAAAATTGAAAGCATTTACTTTTCAAATTACTAATAATGTCTCATTTTGATATTTTATTATTACAAGTTTAGAGTACAAAGGAGATTACAGTTTCATCCAGATAAGTTGAAATGAGATATAACAGCTACTCTCTGTTTGCTACATAATGTTCTATCAACATCTATTATTTACAAGTTGAATTTCTAGTCTTTTTTATCCCATTAAAGACTGATCTTTTAGTCATAAATTTAATTAAATGCATTATATCTTGATGTCTTTATAACAGCATTTGGAGAATATTATTTTTTAGCTGCAAATATGCCTTGGTATTCATAATAGGATTTTACCCTGACTGTGGTCAAATGGAAATAACAATTTTTTATACGAACCTTAGCTCAAAGTAAATGATGTGGAAAAAAAATTTCAACAACTGATTGTTTATTTGCTTCACTTTTGTTGTTTTTTATGCATCTTCTGTTGAGGTCAGAAAGATACAATTTCAGAAGTTTGAAAACCAAGTGCAAGGAGACAGAGAAAGACCATAGCGTTATAGTGTAATTTCAATCCAATTTTCCGATGAAAAGCTTCTCAAGTTCATTTTTTTGGTTTAATTTTTTTTGGTTGCTTTGCTTAATTTTAGTCAAAATTTAACTATTTTCCACTAATCCATGATATCTGAGTTCAGCAAATGATATTTTCAGTATGTTTAAGAATTATTGGGTGTTTTCTACTGAATTCCCAGGCAGGTCCAAAAAAATAAAGCAACCAGTCGAGGTGAAGCAAAGTCTCCTGAGTTTGTGTGAGTGCTTTAACAGCAAAATCTGCTGGACATGGCCCTGAATCTCCTGCAATCCTGTGTCTTGAGCTGCTTTTAATCCTGAATTTTGGTCTTACTGCCAGGATACTGCGAAAAAAAAGTGGTCTTTGTGATGGATGCAACTAAAGGTTCATTTATGTGTCACTGGGGGAAGGGTTCCCCACCATGCAGGAGGTTTTGTTAAGAGTTCCTTGCAGCATCAGTGCCCTGAGTGTTGTTGGCTCTTCCCTGTGAGTTGTGAGGACACATTTCCCTTGGTACTGTCACTTGGATCATCCCACACCTCGGGTCCTGTGCTTGGTTTTGGGCATCAGTAAAAGAGGGACATTGAGGAGCTGGAGAAGGGTCTGGAGCACCAGGGATGCCCAGAAAGGCTGAGCTGGAACAGAGGCTAGAGAGACCAAAAGGAATAAAATAGGTATTTATTGAAAGGATACACCTTGGGCAGTGCAAGATCCTGAGTCTTCACCCAAGTCAAATCCACAGTGTTCACAAAATGGCCGCCCGGTCACGAGGCCTCACACTTTTATAGGTTTTGGGCCATCAGCAGATTGGAGTTAATTGTCCAATTACAGCTTCAGGTTATGAAGCTCCATCCTTGCTGTTTTTCTCTCTTATCTTCACTGTTGTTTTACTCTTGGGCCTAAAATTTATATTGGTTGTCCTTGGTCTCAAGCTAAAAAAGGAATTTTGTCTATCTACTCTGGGAAGAGAGCTTACCAGCACTTAATATAAAGCCCAGAACTACACACTAAAACAGCATAGAATCTGAAAATACAAAAGCTAAAACTTAAGGCATCACAAGCAGCAGCTGAAGGAGCTGGGAAAGGGGCTCAGCCTGGAGAAAGGGAGCCCCAGGGGGGACATTTTGGCTCTCCACAACTCCCTGACAGGAGGGGACAGCCAGGGGGGCCGTGCTCTGCTTCCAGGGAACAGGGACAGGAGGAGAGGGAACGGCCTCGAGCTGTACCAGGGGAGGTTTAGGCTGGATTTCTTCATAGAAGGAGGGAAGCACTAGGCTGCCCAGGGCACTAGGTTAGACTTGATGATCCTGGAGCTCCTTTCCAATCCTAATGGTTCCATGATCTCAGTATCCCACATGGATTCACTCCTGAAGAAACGTCTCTGGTGTCCAATCGTCCTGGGCAGGGATGAATCCCCCTCTGCAACCCTTCCTGTGGAAAACCCCCTGCGTGTTTAGAAGATTGAACCCACCCTTGATGAACAAAGTGCCATTGGAATGACAACAGAATGGTGGATTTCCTGGATTTCAGAGGGAATGGGACCTTAATTATTTTTCATCTGGGGCAATATTGCTTATAGCATGCAAATGGATATTGTGGAAAAAAAATTAAAAATCCAGATTTCCACATTAATTTTCTTCATTACCTTTGATTTATATTTAACTAATTTCCATGTGCTCCTTTCTCACCTTAGCTGGTTGCAGTCTTCAATTACCTTAATTTAACCAGAAATCTCCAGATAGGTCACAGCTCTCATGTTTAATGAAAAATTGAGTGAAAGAGGCTTAATAGAAATTCATAAGTTCCTGATGTTCTTTGGAGTAACACATACATTATTTAGTTCTGAGTGATGCTCTACACATTTAACCATATTTAGGCTGCTAATTGTACTGGATTTAATATCCCTGTGGGAGTATCCTTCACAACACAAGACAGCATCTCACTGAACTCCCTGCATTGCTCACCAAAGCAAAAACCACTCCTGGATATTGATTGCTCCTAATATTCAGAGTTTTAATGACAGAAGGATGCTTTGTAGAATAAACCAGAAAATCCTTAATTACTTTTAATGTTCCCTGAACTGCTCTAAGTCAAGGTAAAGAGATAAGGAGACAATTTCTATAATGTTTTAAGGTATGGTGAAATATCTATTTTGGTTTTTTTTGTTCAATCATCCTGGGTGTTCTGTCTCAACACTTGGGGTCACTAATTCCAGTAGAAGCTGAAGTTGCTTCCACACTGAAAAGATGAAAATAAGATCCTCTCCTTTTTTTTTTCTTTGGTCTTTTCTGACTTACTTTACACTAGGAAGGCTCTAATAACAAGCACTTTGCAAACTCACTGGTGAACTAAACTAGACAAAGAAATGTTATTTATTCCAGAGTGTCTGATCCAAATTGGCTTCAAAGGGATGGCCTTCCTTTGGAATTTTGCTTCTTTTCTCCCCAGTAGATAATTGTATTTGACTCACAGCATTGAGAGGAGAAATATTGGTATTCCAAGGGAAGAAAAAGGAGCCAACAAGAAAAAATTGAAAAGTGAAAAAGAGAAAGACTGATTTTTCCCATCAGTCGTTAAATTAAACTAAAAATATTGAAACACAGTATGTGGCTTGGCTATGAATAGTATTTTTTAAAAGAAAAATATCTGTGGAATATTGAGTTCATTCTGCAAAATTCATATAGTAACAAAAATTCTTTCAGCAAAAATTATGGAAGAGGTTTTTTGAAACCATTTTCAAAAGTAAAAAATTTTCAACAACTTGACTTCTTGTAAAATCCTGGTGATCTATGTATAAAAATAAGCATAGAGGCTTCTATGTTTATTCTATCGTATTCTATATGTATGTCTATTCTATCAAATTCAGTTTTCAAAACATCAGTTTTGATGATTTTGAGAGTTTTGCACCACTGAAATAACCAGTATTGTACAACTTAACTACTATGGATTTTTAAGCTGATTGATGAAAACATTTTGGGGTAAAAATGTTCTTTGTATTATATTTTAAAGGAATTTACTTTCTACCTAAAACATATTCAGAATTCAAGTGCTTGCTATCAACTTGTGGAGAAAATAAGAATTAATGTAATTTAAAATTACATATTTCAAAACATCAAAACACTAAATAGATACCTAAAAATCTACATAAGTATTCTTCCTGCTGCTTTATGATAATATTAAAATATTTCTTTAGATCTTTACCATTAATTTTCTACTCTTTATAAAATCCTTCTGTTCTAAGAACACCACTAAAAGAGTAAGTTACTAGAAATACTTTTTTAGATGTCAAAGCTGAAAATGAAACTCTAACCTGAAGCTTCATCTGTGCAGATTCCTCCTCTTCATTTAGACTGCAATATTTTATCCCAAAGATTAGGATGTTTCTGTGGATATTGAGGCTGATTTATACACTGAAATCAAAGGGATTCATGGATCTGCATCCCAAAAATCCAGAGCACAACAGCAGCTGAGGGGATTTGGCACTTCTCATAAATCACTCAGTCAACACCAGACAGGATTATACCTTCAGTGGAAACCTCTGACACATTTCTTTATGGAATCTGTGTCCTACACTGGATCATCCCTGGATGTTTATATCATTACAGAGCCTGGGAAAAATGATGCCTTGTTCTGATAATGTCATTTTAGTTCTGGCAACAGAGAAATCCAGACAGGCTAAGGGAGCAACACAAGACTTCTCAAGTGGTTCTAAGCTTGGTGCAAAACTTCTGTCATAAATAAAGCTGATATTTCATGTTGCAAAGGAAATTTTTGAGAGGGGTGCCTGAATGTGCATAGAGACACTGACAAATTGAATAGCAGTGAAATAACAAAATTTCTTGCAGAAATTACAGTGTTGTTTTTCTGTTGTGAAGGAGGCCTATCTCATTTTAAGAATTTTCTCAGTGTTGTACAAAGAATGTTTAGTACAAAGGAAACTATTTTAAAAATATTTATTAGATCTAATGGTTTCTACATTACTCTAAATGTCTGTAGAGTAATTAATTAAATACAATCCAATCATATCACTCAATCCCTTCATAGCTAAATTTGCTCTTGGAACAAGCCCCTTTTTCCCCCTTTTGTTAAATACTCACAATTTGCTAGCTAAACTTATTATTAGAATCCTTCTGGGTTTTCACAGAACTAATAAATAATCATGGTTAATTTAAATTTTTTGCCCTTGTGCCATTGTTGTCATTCCACAGGAGATTGTGCTTCTTCTCCAGTGACCATCCTTTGATTATTGCATCTATGGAAAACAAGTACATCTCCTCTCAGATTTTGGTTTGCTTGGAAGGAATGGAAAAAAAAAAAAAAACCAAAACCATCTGTCATCTACCATTCACAAGGGAAGGGACTCCAGTTCCTAACATTCCTATAACCTCTCTCTGCATCCACTCCAGCTGGAATTAATCCTGAAAGCAAGAACTGTATGAAATGCTCAATACAAGGTTTAAATAGTGTCTGGTATGACACTAATAATTCCCAGTAATTAGGGAGAAAGCTCTTCCTGATACATCCTAATATGTGCCTTTCCCATGGCTTCACCAAAGTGGTGGATTGTCACATAATCATCAAACAGGAGAGAGGAAAAGTCCTGCCAATCCTTTTAACTTCAAATGTACAAATCCATTCTGTTTCTTTATTAATTTTTATGTGAATAATACAATGTTTATTAAATTCAGAGTGAGAGAAATATAAAGGTTAATATTCCTGGAGGTTCTGTAGGACATGGCAAAATGAGTTGAGAATGTCCAGAACAGGACTGAACAAATCTTCAGAATCAGGGTTCTGCAGATCAGCAGCAAACTCAAAATATGGGGAAAAACTCTGGGAGAATCTGAATAATGTTCACTCAGGAATAACGAATAAAATGTTCTTAAATGCAAAATAGGATTACTTTTGATGGGCAAGGAAAAGCATCCTGCTTTTTGCTACTTAAAATGAGCCAAGTTTATTCTTTTTTCTACATTTCAGATTTTTTTCAGCCAAAGTGGTGCTATCAGTTCTGTGAGTAAGGGAAAAAAAAAAAAAAACAGCTCTAAAAAGCATTTTTAAAATTCAGATGCCTTCCCTTTGTCCATAAGCACTGACCAAAGCATCTGGATTTGAACATTTAAAATGACCCTACTAGTTAAAATAAGAAATTCAGCTGAATTCAGCGTTAGTAAAGTTCACTTTACATTGAAACTAAATATCTATAATGGTGTTGCAAGTAGTGAAACAGGAAAACTAGTGAAAATTCCAAAATACTCAGTTTGGGGTAGGTATTTTTTAAAATAATGTGTTAGAAACATGAATATTTTAATAATTTACTTCTCTTCAAAATTCAGCTATGCCACCAAAAAATCTTCTCCTCTGGAGGTTATGTTAGAGGACAACCCAGGCTGATATTGATCTGCACAAGCTATTTATATTTTTCAGGCTTTCTAGAAAGGCAGAGTGCTTTTTAGCAGAGCACAGAAGCGAGGAAAAATCCCAAATTGTTTGTATTTGTAGCAATAAGAATGATCACTGGAGCAATATCAAACACTTACAATCCCCCTTCCTGTCTAGTCTTTTATCAAGTGATTTAAAAATGACTCATGTAATTTAAATTCTCCATTAGAAAAGCGGCTTGTGTTGTTCTCTGAAGCTTCCAGCTGCAAGATATGATTGCAACATGATTTGTTACATGCAGGAAAATAATTGATCAAACCCCGAGTTCCACAGAGCCATCAGTCACACCAGCACCTGAGTGGGAAAAAACGCCATAAATTCACAGGTTCTGAGTTATGTCTGTGCCTTGGTGTGGGATGAACAAGCTGCTGATAAAAACAGCTGCAAACAAAACTATATCCCAGAAAATAAAGGGTATTTATTCCTGACAATCTCTGGAGGGTGAAGAGAAGACAATTAACAGAAAGGATACTGTTGAAGTCAGGCAAATCTGTACAAATTATGCAGAATCATCACTTATCAATTGAACATTAAGCCAGAATTTCTGACAACCAGCAGAAAACACAGCCCGGTAATTCAGTGTTCTCATGCCAGCTGCAGTTTTTAGTGATTGCTTGTACAGAATGTCCTAAATTCTTGTTATCTGCTGCAGTGGCTGCATCTTCTCCCACAGATTTGAGAGACTTCTCAGGAAATCTGTGGCTGCCCCTGGATCCCTGGAAGTGTCCAAGGCCAGGCTGAACAGGGCTTGGAGCAGCCTAGGCTAGTGGAAGGTGTCCCTGCCCACAGCAGGGGTGGCACTGGATGGCCTTTAATGCCCCTTCCAACCCAAACCATTCCGTGATTGTGTGATTCCATAATTTTTACAGCATGCTCAGATGATCAGTTCCCTACCAGTACTTTCACAGCTGTAAACCCAGTATTTTCCAAGGCTCACAACAGCTTCTGGGCTTTCCTATACAAATGCCTTAAATCTCTAGCAGAAAATGAATCTTTTAGGTAGTGAAGAAAAAGGTTAGAGCCCATCTCAGTTTTGGGCAGATATCCATACAATTTACCCTATTTTGCTACATTACTTTATAAAAGTTTATGACTCTCCAAGTTTTTTTTTTTTCAGAGCCCCAGTTAAAGGGCTGGGATATTCCGGCACTGAATGGACTTTAAGCTCCCTCCAGATGAATTGTCCCTCTCCACTCTTCCTGAAGCCCCTGTAGACCCTGGAAGGTGCTGTGAGGTCTCCACACAACCTTCTCTTCTTCAGACTGAACATCTTCAGCTCTCCCAGCCTGGCTCCAGGGGGGAGATGTTCCAGCCCCCTCAGCAGCTCGGTGGCCTCCTCTGAACTCTCTGAAAACACCTCTACTGTTGGATGGCCTTGTCCCCTCCCTTTTCCTGGGACAAGTGCTCTGTTCTGCTGATGCATCAAGAGGTGGAAACGTACATGATTAAATTTCTAAATTTCTAAATTTCTATCCATTCAAACCACATTTCCTGTAGTGCCAGGATTCCTCCAGCCTGGACTCAGGGGGCTGCATGCCCTCCAACACTGGCAACCAGCAAGGACTCCTTAAATCCACAGCCTTGCAACCTTGGCGGAGTTCTCTTTCCAAGTGCCCCATCCTTCATTTCCGTATTTGGTAGTGCAGAGGAGACTAAATGCAAAGCCAGAGAATTTAGGTGTGCTGCCTTCATCTGCATGTCCTTAATTCAGACTGGGACTGCACTCTGTTATGGGTCACTTCCAGGGAGTTTGGACCAGAAGCAGGGAACAATGGGGACAAGAGCTGAATCTCAGGAAGAAATAGGTTGACCTGCTAAAACAGAAGAATTTGTTCTGAAGGATTTATATTCAGATAACATCCAGTCACAGAAAACACAGAATATATATATATTTATATCTGTATAACCATATTAATATGTAGACATAGATATCTCCTATATTTAAGCAAGGAAATTAAGTAGATACAAGTTTTCAACATGTAATTCTAAAAGTGCATAACAAGGGCTTAGTGTTGAATGGTAGATACAAATCTCACCTGAATTTGAGCCCTACTCGGGATGAAAAAGCTGATTTTACCTTCAATACCTCATGGCCTGGGTAAACAACAAGTCCTTGTCCTGTCCTGAAAGATGCTCAGGTGCAGAGAAGTTTCAGAATATGGGGAAGATTCCAGAAGAAATACTTCCACAGTCCCTCCTCTTCCTGAGCTAGGATGCTCTGAGCCTGGAGCTTCACCTCATCCCCAACAGAAAAGGGGTGAACTCACCTGTTCCAACATAATTCACTTAATTGGGCTTATCAGAGGACTTGGAGCCAATGCAAATGAATATTAATCATGCCTTCCTTGATGTCTTTCGCCTTTGTGGGTGCAACTGCCTACAAAGTTCTATCATCAGAGTTCATTGATTTTTATTTTGGTGTGCTCTCTTCATCATTTTCTCTTTTATTTTTGAAAAAATGTATTTATTTTTAGAGTTTTTAAGACAGCAAAGTGCTCCAGAACACTGCATTAAAAAATATTTATGTGCATATTGGATGCACTCCAACTTCCTTTCTTAAATATATATATTTTAGAGCAAAAATAAAATAGGTCTGGTGAACAAGATCTATTTTTCACCAATGATTATGCCAACAACAGAGGAAAAAAATAGATGAACCTGTGAATAATTTATAAATTGGATAGGAAAAAGGCAGATTGATCTGTGAATTTATTAAATATTAATAATCCTACAAGCCTGACATGATAACATAATTCAGGATAATGGTAAAGTTAAACCAAGCCATCTGTGCTGGGTGCTTAGAGCAGAAGTGTTGAATGGAGACCACTATGTTCCTCTAGGTGAAGATTAGATATCCTCAAATCTTCAAATATCTTCTAAAATGAGGAAATATCCTTGGGTTTGTGCCCTCCTTTATATCTGTTAAAGTCACTAATAAAGAACGTTAAAGGAGTTCTAAATATCCATCAGTTCCCTCATCCTGATGGTCTTGAAGCAGCTGTTACAAAGGCTCAGTGCTGGGTACCTGAGTGGTAGGAGCATGCAGATCCATTAAAACTGAAAGGGTTTGAGGATGGGATTATCTTCCCAAATATGAAAAATCCCACCGTGGGCTGAAAAAATCTCCAAGCTGAGACCAGAGTTCCTGGTTTAACAAGAAGAAAGGGAAAGAGGAAAAGATGGGAAAGGGAAAGGGAAAGGGAAAGGGAAAGGGAAAGGGAAAGGGAAAGGGAAAAGGGAAAGGAA
>VXBQ01012333.1:352771-381423 GCA_013400175.1 Phainopepla nitens
AAAGGAAAGGGAGAACCCTCCAAAACTCTGCTACTTCTGCAGTTCATGCAAACACATTAATAGGATGAAATTCTGTCCTTATCCCGTGATGTCCCCAGAGCTCATTTCCAGAACCTGGGATTGGAGACAGATAAGCACTAATTTCTGAGCAGTGCTCATATGGCAACTGCTAAAGTGGCAGCTCCCTGACTCGGGTGTTCTGCTAATAACATTTAGTGGGGTTGGCAATCCCATTGATTTCCCATATGTAATAAGGAGAGTGCATTTCTACCTTCCTACTTAAGGTTTATTAAGCAGGCAGGATATTAGAAGTCAGAACTGATTAATTCAAGGCATAAACAATCAATTTGGGTTTTTTTTAGTCTTCTTTTTAATTTTTTTTTTCCTGCAGTCTTTTCCCCTGACACATCCCTATTAGTGCTCTCATTTCTGGTGGCGTTTGTTTTTTACTTTCCTTTGTGTGTTTTCACCTTTATGTTAAAGAATGTATTAAACACTCGTGGTTTTGTCTTGATTTGTGTCATCAGAGTCACATTGGGCTCGAGGGTTTGGTGGCAGACCCTGAAAGGGCTGGAGCAGATAAACCTTCTCATACCCAGTTCACACGAATAGTGAAAGTCTTCAAATTATATTATAATAATTATAAAATAGGTGTGTGTTCTATAGACTCAAATGAGGGTTTTTTACAACAGACATAAAAGGAACATTTATTCTCTTTTCTTTGCATCTATTTTAAGGTCAAGAGCAGCCAGGGAGTAGCCTGTAATTTAGGTAAACCCATTTCACGGTCCTTGGGGGAAGATTTGTATCCAAGTAGAGAGCGCCTTTTTAACTCTTCTAATTTAAATAGAAGTATCTCCTAATGTCCTCCTTGCTCAATAAACTTCTACTGGAAATGCAGCATTCTCTTCTCCTTATTGCTTATGGGAAATCAAGGGAATTGCTAACCCCTGGATATGGCATTGCCACAGCCACGGGAGCCAGGATGTGCCAGCGCAGCAGTTGCCGTAGGAGCACTCTTTAGAATCACTAATTTGTCACAGGATTGGAGTGGGAATGAGCACCTGGAGTGTGACTTGATAATGATGGAGCTCTGTTCCAGTAATGAGCCTGCTGCCTTAGTGGAGCTCATTTTTATAACTTCAGGTAACTTCAAAAGAACAAATCCACTGACAATGTGGAAAACATAAATAGAGATATCTATATTTATTCAAGTTTTTAGTGGTACTCATATATTGCATATATAAAAAGAGATATTTTAACTACTTCAAGACAGCTGTGAAATAACAGAAAGATCACAAGGGTAAAAAAAAGAGCAAGTCTGCCCCATAGCAATTTTCTTTGCTTGTTTTTTTGTTCACAAGAGAAAAATTAAAGTAAAGACATAATCATACTAAAGGTGATTGAATAGAAAAGCAAAGCAAAAGTGCAAAACATTTTGATATGAGAGTCCAGACTCAATTTGGGGTGCAATAGGACCCCTTGTGCCCATGTCTCAAACACCCTGGGGCACTGTGATAACCCCGTCAGCTCCTGAGCGAGTCATGATCCTCAATTTCTTCTTTCCTTCAACAGCTCCTGAAATATCTCCTTTCCTTGGACCAGCTGACTGGTTGCTGGACTCCAGCTGACAGTTACTCTTTAAATCCCAAGAAATTTTACAGCTCGAGATGTCTCTCTGTCCACCTATACAATTTTTTTCCTTCAGACTGTGTAGATCTTTCTTTGCCTGCATGCTGCACTACAATAAGACATCTCTCTCTTGGTGCTTTTACATTTCCGGTTACAGTTTCTCTGGGAGAATCCTTTGTTGCCAACTATTACAGAAATCCTGTTCCTGTTCTCTTCCTAGGAGGTTCCTCACGCTCATTTAAGACAACTGAATTTGTCCATGGCAGTCAGTAAAGGGATTATGGCAGGCTACTTCTCCAATAACATGGGCTTTACTCTCCTCTGACTCAAGCAATCAAGGACTGCATGTTCTTTTTCTAAAGATGCAGTTAGAATTTCTATGGAATAAATAGTGGAGCTGATGTGGTAAAGGAATGGAGCTTATAATGACAGGAGGAAAGAAATATGATTAAAACAACAACCACAACAAAAGGTTGAAACATTTAATTACACACTACAAAAGATATCATAGCCAGATGAGACTGGTGGGATGATACAATAAAGAAACAAAGACTGAAGGTTTATTATATGGCTTATCGACCTGGGAACATTCTGAGCTCCTTTCTGGCAGAACTCAAACAAGGCTTTAAGTCTACAGTAAAATCCCTGGGTGTTATTTGTGACATTTTCTGTCATCTTCACAAGCTTCCTTCCAATTACAACTTGTGATTCTGTGTGTGCAGTACATGTCTCCATCCTTTACATCCCCTAACTCCCCAAAGGCTTAATTCTCTTGTGCTCTGATATTATGCTTTAAACAATTAACTTCTTCAAGGCATCCCAAAAATCACAGGATCATTTTTTCTTCCTCTTTACTCTGCCCAGGTGGAGGG
Organism: Phainopepla nitens; assembly: GCA_013400175.1. Taxonomy (NCBI): domain Eukaryota; kingdom Metazoa; phylum Chordata; class Aves; order Passeriformes; family Bombycillidae; genus Phainopepla; species Phainopepla nitens. Next base: position 355,276 of record VXBQ01012333.1, read on the forward strand.
AGATCATTCCTGTATGATGATGTTCTTCACATCAGGGTTCAGAAGTTAAACCTGTGGGGTCTGGATTTGCTTGGGGTTTTGGGGTAAAAGAGGGAGGAAGGTCCTGTCTCCTCACATCAGAGTTTCAATCTCTTTTTATGATATCTATCTTCATTAAATGAACTGAGTCTACAGTTCTGCTGAGATAAAAACACTCTGATGCTGCAACAAAGAAATCATTGTGGTCTTTAGGGGAAAGGGGACACAAGGACTTGTGGCTCCCTGATGCGGGCACTCCCTCTCTCTATTCTTCAGCTCTTTTTAACTATCCTCAGCAAGTCAGTAAACATTCCTGTGTACTTCTGATGGAACTTTTTCTGAATTCATAACTGCAGAACATTCTTCCAGCCCTGAAGTAAACCTTTAAGGTCCTTAAAAGGGTCCCTTCTCTTGCAAAGAAAAAAAAAACCAAAACCAAAACCAAAACCAAACAAAACAAAAAACCCCAAACAAACAAACAAACAAAAATAACCTGCATAGTTAGAATCAGAAAGAAACTGTAAAATCGTATTTTTCCACAGTCTTAATAAATCAAAATCACTTAATTGTTGCAGATGTCAACATCAATCATACTAATTAGAGTGCTATAGCAATAAGTGAATCAATAAAGGCCTAAGAACAGTTGGATGAACAGAGTTAATGAACTCTTTCCTGTTTTCCAGTAAGAGAAAAGCTCAAAAATTCAGAGGCTGCATTGATCTGTTGAATTTTTTATGCATTGATTGTATTCCAAAAGCAACACTCGGGGAGAGGAGTTTAGAGCTTTTCCTTGGGAACTACCCTGTGCTGATCAGACTTTGATATAAACGAGCTGTAATGAGATAAAGAGTGTATTTTAGTGTCTGAAGTGGAGGTTCTGAGTTGCTTTCTCTCACTTGCAAATGTTATCACAGCTCTTGCTGATGGCACTGTGGTGGACTGCCCCTGGCTGGTCTCCAGGTGCCTCTTTGTCACTCCTCCATCAGCAGTTTAGGGGAGGAAATATGGTGAAACTCTCCCCTGGGTCAAGATGAGGACAGGGAGATCTCTCACCTATTAATGCCACAAGCTGAAGTCTTGACTTGAGGAAAGTAATTTAATTTATTGCCAATTCCTTGTAACAGAGGAGGAGAGTATGAAATACAACAAAACTAAAATGCCCTTCCTCCCACCCTCCCTTCTTCCCAGGCTCAGCATCTCTCCTGACTCTTCTGCCTCCTCTGCCCAAGTGGTCTCTTCTTTATAATCCATACATTTCATCAGTGTCCTCCTACTGTTTATGGCAGTGCCCTTGATGAGATTGTAAATCATTGCCCTTCTAAGATACAATCAATAGATTCAGCAGCTCATGTTCCCTTAAGGTATGGCTTAAATGAGGTAAATGCATTACACAGCTTTACCAGAGGTCTGTACGGGACATTTCCATATTGCTGTGTGACTATGTATGTCCTTTTCATAAATATGCACATTTTTCTAATGTTCGGAAATGAATACACAAAATAGTAATAGTTAGATCTTGTCTTAGGCAGTGTCACCATGCTTGAATTCCCCAGCAGACTCACACTGCCTACTCGAAACTTTTATCATCTAGATATGATATAAATGGGATTTTGGTTTCTCTTTCTCTTGGCTTTTTATTTCTGTTCAGCCCATGAAAAAAACATATTTTAAAGCATTTTTAAAATATTACTCTTTTTAAAGCATATTTTTAAAGATTACTCTTAAAGTTTTTTTTAAAGATTTTCTTTCAGCTTTAATGAACAGTGTGGATACTGCTTCCTTTCACCAGGAAGGAAGGATGAAGAACCATGCTGGCCCTCTCTCCTGCTCTGCTTTGCCCTTCTCAGTCTCCTATGCTTAATTTCCCTAAATATAAACAGCAAATAATGTTCATATACATATTTACTCCTGGAGACTATTTCGACTGAAATTTTGGCTGTGAAACTCAGCAATCCCTAAACACTCTGCCTTTTTAGAACAGTGTAGTGTAACAGCTTCAGAATTCCCTTGCAGTTAGGGGAAAGTCATAACTGAAATGAAGCCTAGTACATAATAGGCAATACTAAAACAGCTCACAATTACTGTAATTTTACATTTAACTCACTCTCAGCTTATAGAAGAAAAATCAAGCAGTAGCTGCTTGTGCTGTATACCTTTGTATAGTTCCATTAAAAAATATACAAACAGCCTTGTTATGTGAGGCACAAAACACTTCCCGAAATGTCATCTCAAGCTCATTACTGGGAGAATGAGAAAGCTCTCTAATGTGATTGCTCTTTCTTCATAACAAAAGCAAAAATCACCTGTTCCTTGGAGTCTGAAACGAGTTGTGATTGGAGTTGAATGAAGTGCTGCTGATGAATATGCACTTGCAATGGCTGTGCGTGCGTGAGGCTGGGTTAAAATGTGTAAATTTAATCTGCACTGATCATTTCATCAGATGAGGAAAATCATAGAATTACGAGACCATAGAATGGTTTGGGCAGGAAGGGATGGTAAAGCCCATCCAGTGCCACCCCCTGCCATGGGCAGGGACACCTTCCACTAGCCCAGGGTGCTCCAAGCACCATCCAGCCTGGCCTTGGACACTTCCAGGGATCCAGGGGCAGCCACAGCTTCTCTGGGCACCCTGTGCCAGGGCCTCTCCACTCTCACAGGGAATGATTCCTTCCCAATATCCCATCTAACTCTATTCTCCTTCAGTCTGAAGCATTGACCATTGTCCTGTCCCTCCAGGCCCCTGTAAAAATTCCCTCTCCACCTTTCTTGCAGGCTCCCTTCCATTCCTCACTTCAAGAGTCATCTGAAGTCAATGTCAGATTTACACAAAGCCGTAGCCCACCCTTTCTGGCCATTTAAATAGAAAAAAACAAAAATTGTCACTGATAACAACATTGGTTTTTATTAGTTTTGCTTGAGTAAATTGAACTGTTTCAAAGATGGATCATTCCTCAACCATAATTTGAGAGTTTGCTTCTGTTTCCAGAAGGATTAGATCAGACTCACTGGGTTTGTCTCGTGTGTGCACCTGCCATGGATACATACACTGGGGCACTTTAGAAATACTGAATTTGGGAGGGAGTCCAGATGGACCTTCCTGATTGCTGCCCATGTCTCTGTGAGGTGTCACATTCATAGGTCCTAGAGAGAGTGTAGTGGTGGCCAAGTCCCACATAAATCTGGGGAAAACAGCTCTGGTGTAAAAATTATGCTGAAAACTGAAAACCCACAGTGACTGTGAGCTCGCTGACCTCATGGTGGCCTATCAGTGCTTAAAGGGAGTTCATGGAGAGGAGATGAAGGGAAGCTTTTTACAGGATAGGACAAGGGGGAACAGTTTCAAACTGAAAGGGGAGACTTCAATTAGATGGCAGGAGAAAATTGTTCCCTGTGAGGGTGGGGAGGCCCTGGTACAGGGTACCCAGAGAAGCTGTGGCTGCCCTGGATCCCTGGAAGTGTCCAAGGCCAGGCTGGATGGGGCTTGGAGCACCCTGGGCTAGTGGAAGGTGTCCCTGCCCATGGCAGGGGGTGGCACTGGATGGGCTTTACTGTCCCTTTCCGCCCAAACCATTCCATGATTCTATAAACACCATCAAGCATCTTATTTATCTTTCATCACTCCTTTGTCCACTTTGGTCTAATCCTCTTTTTGATGCTGTGCTGGGAGTGAAACAAAAGCTATTGTTCAGAGGAAATATTTAATGACTGCTAAGCACCTAGGTCAAGGCTGCAGTTGCACGAATATGCTCGATTTTAAGCAGGATCCTTCCTTTTTCTGATGTTTGCCTTGGCATGGTCAGATAAACCCAGATTTTTCAGAATATAAAAATACAAGACAAACAAACACACTGAACACTTTAGAAGATGGAGCTGTAAGAATTGTCAACAATTCCAAAGCTTTTCAGACAAATCAGAAAATCTTTGAATGCCTTGGCTTTGTTGGGCTTTGCATGTTTGTCACATAATGCTCAGATGCTCCAAAAATACTTTCACAATATGGGTCCTTCTAATTCAAAGCAGAAGAAATTCATCTGTGACAATCAAAAATCCAGGGAAGTACAAAACCCACTCATGGAGTCTGATTCTAGAATCATCTATCACTTCAAGCTGCTGTGACTTCTCTTACTGGTGACATAGTTTATAATAAGCTGAAAATAATAAGTATCAAGCAGAGTCAGATGAAAATGCAGGCTAGGACAGAACTATGGATCCCTGTATCCAATGTAATTAGGCCTGCAATGTGCTAACCATGGAAATGAAACTGGTAATAAAATAGGAATGTTATTTTCCATGACACAATGAGCAGCCTACATACTTTAATAACCACTAACTTAATGAGTTTGGAAGCAATGAAATTCTTTACTAGTATTAGGAATATAGCAGAATTGTATTTACCTCAGGTGTATTTCTCCTCCAAAGTTAATTAGAAAAGTAAAAAGAAAACTATAAGAAAAAAAACTTAGGGTAATTTATCTGTCTCAGAAACAAAAGTCATGGCATGTTTGTTCTTGAGAAAATTATTAAAAAACTTATTAAACAAATGAGCCAAACAGTGTAGATTAAAATTTTGTGTTTGTTCTTATTCTGAATGAAAGCAAGAGATTAATGAGACATAACATAATTAGTGAGATATGGTATAACCATGGAGGGCAGGTCCCTCTGTACAACACAGCCTGGCCAGGATTCAGCAGTATTTTTACACTAAAAATCAATGCACCTCTACACTTATTTCTCTTCATCAGAGTGCTGCTGAAGTATCTTATTCAAAACCAGATTTTTAAAAGGTGCCACTCTTTTTAGTTTGCTTCTTCCATAAAATTGGAAAATACTCTGCTCTCACAGCTCCATCCTGCAAGCCAGGGATGTGGAGGAGGATCTGCCAGAACCAAGTCTTTTGTACTATTTATATTTCGCAAATCGTAAAAATTCCCTTTTCTTAACTAAAAAAAAAAAAAGAGAAAAAAAAGAGAAATGTGGCTAATTCTCAACCCATGGGAACAAGGAATAGAGGTAATCTAGATGTTTAAGTACTGCAAGAGAAAAAATGTCCAAATCCTGACCTGCTGTATGTCAGCATAATAAATACTCCACATCAGCAGAACTTTTAACCCCAAAAGTTTCAGTTTTCCAATTTCATCTTCTAATAACAAATAAGACTTTTTTACAATGATTAGCAGCATTGGGGATAGGTGTTCAAAATGTTTAGGAGTAAACAAGTTGCCACACAAGTATAATTGAGCAATATATTCCTCTTTCCCCAGACTGATAACTAATGATTTTTTCAGAGAACTCTCTCACTTTATCTGTTCAATTTGTTGAGAGTAAGATTAGTGCACAGTGATGTTCAGGCATGCCTTGACTTGCTTGACTTCTCTGATCCTGTTTAGCCTGGTAGTTGTGCAAAAATGAGTTACATTCCCACTTTATCCTAAAATGAAGTATAAAAGCGCTCCTTCTCAGGGAGAGAAAAATTGCATTCTAAAACTCACCCTTGTTCAGAAAAACTCGTACAAACAGAGGAGTATCAGCCATGCCATCTGCATTTGGATTGTGGTTTTTCCTTCTTTCCATAATAAAGAGGTGTGAAACACATTAACCTTGAAGTTTGACCCGTTTTTCTCTCACACTTGCACATCCCCAGAAAATACACAGGTATTTGACCTTCTCTGGCTCAGGTGCTCTATTATTCTACACGTAGCGTGTGACAACCAGAGTTCTCCAAGAGCTGGAGTGTGCTTTGACTCCTGTTACAGGAATCAGTTTTCGGGCTAAAATATTTCTCCAGAGAAGTGTCATGATACAATCTTGGCAGCTCATTTATTCTCTGGTGACTCCTCTTTCCAAGAGCATCTATGAATGTATTCATAGATGATATTTCACCCTGAAACTGCTTGAAAAGGATGCAGAATAGAGCACCCTGTTTTCATGCTGAAAAATATGCAGCTAAAAGAAGCTCCCTCTTTTGTTCAGCACTTCCAGCAGTTGTACACCCTGTTCTGCAACGAGGCTCTTGTCCATGTTCTTGTCACTGGGTGCATCAGAGAAAAATAACTTTATTCATTAATTATGTTTTCATTTGCACTGATCCCAATGTGGTTGCATTGGACTAAGCAGTCATCATAAATTAGCTCCTGTATCACATATTGCAAAGAATGAAGATTTTTTTTCAGTGGGGAAGAGAGAGATTGATGTTTTTAATTTAGCAAAAAAGGAAATGCACGTACAAGTCTATTCTTTGGTCGTTCTCTAAAGCGTGTGGCTGAGAGAAATTGTTTTTTTCCAGGTGCTTTTTCTCATTTGTCCCTCTTTCAGGACTCCTACTGTATTAACTGCACAGGGCTTGCTTACTCAAGGGTCATACACTGTGAGTACAACTGAATGAATCCTGAGTAATAAAAGATGAGAGCCCCTCTGGACTTCATTTAAAGTTTGCTGCTCAAGAGGCTGGAAACTCACTGTGTTTTTGCTCCTTCCTCAAGTATTCCCAAAAGCTCCAATCTCCATAGATCACTTGGGAGCCTGAAATGATATGTCTGTTGCCTACCAGCCTTGGAGCGGAGAGAAGGGAAATTGAGGTCTCGACCTGGATGTCCAAGTCTGTATGGAAAAGGCTACTCACCAAATGCCATCTATATTAGGATCTCTCCTGCTTATTTCAGCTTGTTGGGAAATTACATGTTCAGTAAGTGTTGTCCTTGAAGTGTCTCCAAGACTTGCTGAACCTCAGCGTTAACCTTTCACCAGCCTGAAAATCGACCATTTATTTCTGCTCTTTGTTTTCCACCTCTTTCAGCTGGTTTCTAATCCAGGCAGACCTTCGCCTCCCACCTCAGCACTGCTTTGTTCACGCCATCTCCTTCTGGGGAGGACTTTGCTGCAGACTTTTTGAAAGTCCAGACAACTTTTCCAGTGCTCAACAGGAACAGGAATTTTCAGGGAAGAAATATTCCCTAATATCCAACCAGAACCTTCCCTGGTGCAACTTGAGGATGTTTCCCCAGGGGGAAACAGAGCTTAACCTGAAAGTGTAATTTGATACCTGATGAATGACCTTTCCTCCTGGTAAAATAAAACCTGGTGGTTTGGATCAAAGAGATTATTTCCTCTGAAAAAAATAAGAAGTTGGAGTGGTTTTTGTGAATCCAGACACACCTAAAGGTTTCTTCTGCTTGATTCAAGCGCAGTGAAGACACAAGACACTAACAGAAAACATGAGAAGTTGTCTTGGAGTGAGAGTGGAATGGATTTATGGATAAGGAATAGGGCAATTAAGTCAGATTTGCTAAAATAATATGTTTTAACTTCTTTTAATTTTCCGGTAAAGAATAAAAAAATAATTGCAAATATTCAGAGCCAAACCAGTGGTGTAGAGGAAAAGAAAAATAAAACCCAAAATAACAACAAAAAACCCCCCAAAACTAACCAACCAACCAACCAATAAAACAAACAAAAAACAAACCCAAACCAAAACCAACAAACAAAAACCAAACAAACCAACCAAACCAAACCAGAATATAAAAGATAAAAAGAATGGAAAAAAGGCATTTCTCTCCCTTCTTCTGTTTTTCACTCTCTGTAAGCAGCCAAAATATTTTCCAGCATATTAGGAAAATCTTTTGGGACAAGATGACGGAAATCCCCTAATTTCACATTTTCTCTTCGCTTCCCATTTTGCTATGTCTGTACAGAAATTTGGCATTTCGAGTACCAAGATAATCATGACCTCAAGGGGTGTTACTGGTGTGGCCCTCAAGGTGTTGTTGTCCCTGTAAAACTTCACTGGCCAAAATATCCTTTCAGTCAGCTCTGAAGATGGCAACTGTCCCTTATGTGGCTCTGAAGATCCAAACACCTTCTGCAGTTCTGCTGGACATTTTTGTTGCCTTGTCCCACTTCTTTTCCACATTCAGCAGTTTCCCATGCCCTATCCAATAGCTTCCTACCCCCTGCCTGGTCAGCTCAGCTGAGGACAGGAGCTGCTCAACACTTACTTCTACCTGGCAATTGTATTCAGGAACTATTTGGTGAAAAATTTGTAGGACTGCCTCAAGAACCTATTCCTGTTAAAGGTTGTTTTAAGAAAAACACCTCCTGGTTTCTCCATTGGGATAAACTAATTGCTATGTTCTCAACATGGTTTACTTTGGAGGAAAATGTTCTTATTTTCACTGGGAATGCAGCTAAAACAAGTAGATGGGAAGAAAGGTCTCAACTGTGGACATTCAATCCACATATTCTTGATCCAACGTGTGCATCTTTGCCAGGAACAGAAGCAGTTCAGTGTTCCTTAGCCTCTAACCCAGACAGCCTTGTCTTGATGAATAGTTCTCTTACAGCTCCTCCCAAGGGGCAGCTCTGAACTCTGCTCCCTGTGACAGACACAGGACCCAGGGAATGGCTGCAGCTGTGCCAGGACAGGGTCAGGCTGGATCTCAGGGAAAGGTTCTTCCCCAGAGGGTGCTGGGCACTGCCCAGGCTCCCCAGGGAATGGGCACGGCCCCGAGGCTGCCAGAGCTCCAGGAGTGTTTGGGCAATGCTCCCAGGGATGCACAGGGTGGGATTGCTGGGGTGTCTGGGCAGGGACAGGAGATGGACTGGATGATCCTTGGGGTCCCATCCTGCCCTCGATATTCCGTGATTCCATGATTCAGATTTCAGCTGGTGAATACATAAAACCCACCCCTCTGCTGGGTTACCAATTAGCAGGGAACAGAAACTCTGCCAGCAGGACATGCAGGGCTTCAAAATAAACCCATTATTTATTGTCTGACACACAAAAACCAGGCCAAGGACTCTGGGGCTCTTCACTCCCCAGGTTATGGTGTTACCATCCTCCAACAAAATCCTAGACTGAGCAACCAGCAGCTCCTGGTGCCTACTGGCCTCCCTGCTTTTTCCCCAAAAACCACTTAATCCCTCTTCATGTAGGTGATTTCCCTCTTAAATCCTTCAGCTACTGCCATTCCCCAGCTCACTGTGAGACCTCTCACTGCAATTTCACCTCTCTCATCCTCCTGCAGGTTTCATAGCTCGGGCTCTCAGCTCAGCAATTTTCTCAGCAGCCTGAGTCAAGGTGAAGCACCAGAGCAGGGCTCTGTGTCCTTGTCTGTGTGTCCCTCCTGCAGGGAGGAAGTTTTGGCAGAACTCACCCAGTGAGTCACAGTTCTACTTCAGCAAGAGGCAGAGAAAGAAACACCATGGGGAAAGGTGGACAGGGGCCATATTGTTGGAGATGTCAGAATATAAATCAAAATTATTGCAAATAGCCCAAGGAAATTTACTTTAACTGTAAAGGCAAATGACTGAGAAAGTCAAATGAGGTGCTAAATGCATGCAAATGTTTACTTGAAGATTAACTAGGAAAATCTTCCCCCAGGTGACATTTTAAAAAAGCAAATTAGTCCTAAATTATCATTACCCAGATCCAAGTTTTTTGCTGTTATTATGACCATGTTGATTCTGAAGGTACTTAATAAAAAAAATTAAAAATTTAATATTGTAGTTATTCTGAATAAGTAAAAATAGGTCACTGGCATGACCCTTTTTAGAAGGGTTGGGATGCCAGCCTAGAAATTTTGGAAGTGAGAAACAAGTCCTGGTATTTGGACTACAAGGTCAAAGCTTTTTCATTTCTTTAGGGAAGTTAAATCTCTGCTATGTATTTGGATACAGATATTATCCCTTAAAGCAAATAAGTTCTAGTGACAGCAAACAAAACACTAGCTAAGTTTCATAACTTTTTTTTTTAAACTTTTCTTAAGACTTTGGCTTTAATTGATAAAGGTATGTTTGCATTGGATTTGTTTTCACTGTATTTTGTATTTATTTTCACTGCGCAACAGGGAATCATGGAAATTTTGCAGCAGAAAGAGATCCAAACTCTTTAACATGCCCTATAACCAAGCTGAGGACACAAGCTTACAAGTTCAATGACAATTTAACAGTAGCCTGCAAAAAAATAATGAACATTTATTTTCTCTGCACAGATTAATCTGTCTGAGATGGCTGGAGTGACTGATGTGCAGTGACTGGTCTGTACTCCAGGTTAAAAGAGCCAGGCAAGGAAACTCTGCCTCAAGGAGGATGAGGATCCATAAGGATGACTTTTAAGGGTGGCTGAAGTTGTTTATCCTGATTTCCAACCTCATCCACACATATGAACTCCTTATTTGCAGGGATGGAGCACTCCTGCGCTTGCAGGAGCTGATCCTTGAATTGATTTCCAAGCCCAGTTTTCTTGGGCCCTTCCTCCTTCCAGGGCCTTGTCCCATTTTTGAACAGGTCAAAGTCTTCTCCCCTGAAACCCAGGGCTCTTTGCTCTTTTGTCCCCCCCCTCAAGATCCTGAACTCCCTCCAGAACTCCAGACGGGGTGTCTGAAACCGGGAGAGAGAAGAAAGAGCAAGCATAATTCATTCAACTTGGAAAAAGTCATCCGTAATTTCTCCTTCATAAATTATTTTAAAGGCCATTCACCAGAAGTAACTATGGGAGTTTAACATGTTGACGAATGGATATGGTTGGGAAAATCTTTTTCCAACTAGGCTCATTTTCATTCCCTTTTTCCCTGATCACTGAACTCCTGCTTTGGCATCAAGAGGTACTTTAGCCATGGAATCACTAAGGTTGGAAAAGCCCTCTAAAATCATCAAGGCAAATAATTCCCAGCACTGCCAAATCCACCACAACCCCATGTTCCCAAGCGTCACATGCACATGCTTTTTTTAACGCTTCCAGGGACAGTAATTCCACGTCCTGAGCCCCAGTGCTGTGATGACTCATCCTTTCTTCCTGCTGCTGTTGGATTTTTCAGCTTTATTTAGAGAGGGAGTGGAGTGACTCCAACTCTGACCTGTTTCCACAAAGCATCCTCACAGCTGTACATCCTCAGCGAGTTTCCTCAGTTCCATCCCAAGCCCTGCGTGGAGAAACATCTCCCTTTCCTGCCTATTCCCTTTGCTTGAGGAGAAAAGGAAGCAGAAAACTAAAGCCAGTGAAATTGTAGCCTTAAATAAATTTACAAGGTGGACATGGAAGCTGCTTATTTTTCAATCAGAAATTTGAAGCCATCATTGCACTTGCCTCACTAGGGAGGAGAAAAAAAGCAATTGTTGGTGCTCTGAAATTGAGCCTGAATTCACCCTGGCTTTGTTTTTATGGCCCTCTGAAAAATGACTCCGAGAGAGCACAGAGAGAGAGGGGGTTACTTTTATGGATTTCGATATATCCAAAGTGACACGGATGGTGTGTGGCAGGACTGTGATTAGAATGAAGAGTTCGGGAGACAGGGTCATCATAAAGTATTTATAACAGCAAGTTGTATATTTTCCCTGTCAGGAAACAATGGATGGGGAAGCAGTAAAGCTGAATTAAGTTAAAAATATGAAATGCCAGGTGGTTTTGAGAGTCCTTGATGCTGCTTGAATAAACAAAGGGAAGGACAAAACTGTTTGAGAAGGAAATATCATAGTCCCAGGGACTGGTGAATTTATTCAGAATTAAAAATTGCATGAATTGACCTCTATTTTTCTGGTGGTTCAGATAATCACCCTGTGAGCCTTAGTTCCCATAGGCTAAAGAAGCATTTTACTGAAAAAAAAAAACTATGTTGAGAGGGAGAAAAGTGAACACAAACTTTAAATGCTCCATGAAATATTCTTGTTCATAAAAAATTAGGAAGAGTAAACGAAAAATCATGATGGAAATGACTTAAGCATTGGAGGAAATAGTCCTGCAAGATCTTAAAATATTTTACTATTTCAAGGCTAGGTAGCTACACAGTAATTAAAAGTAAATATAGTGCATTAAATAATAATTCTGCAGTGCATTCCAGCACTCTTTAGATTGTAATTACTGGAACTGCAACATATGCTGTAGTATCTCAAATAATTGGGATAATGGCCTTAGTTACTCTCTTACCCATTTTTAGAGCTGCTCCTATGAGACATGGAGATTTTTTTTCTTTTTTTAATGTGCACTGTCCATTTTCTTTGGACTTTTTTTTAGAAAAAGAGTATTTTTTTTACGACACAAGTTTAACCAAACTTATTTTGCTGAAGGAAATGAAGTTCCCTTTCTGTAACAGTTTCCCTGATTTCACTCTCTAACCTCTCTCCCTGAAACTGGAGAGGGCATGGGCACATCAGTAGGTTAAAAACACGGTAAGATGTGGATCTGGGAGAATACAGAGATTATCAATTTAATTACCTTGAAATATCTCTTTTAACAGCTCCATTCCCATGGAAACTATGTTGCTCATTGCTTGCTAAGGTTTGGAATAAAAGCCTTAAAGTCTGTACATCAATTGGACATTTCAAACTTCCCAGAACAATTCTGGGATACAAATATTGTAATCACACAATGATTTCAGATAACTGAAACAATTCAGTTATCTCAGGATTTTCCCAAATTATTTTTATTTGAATATTTTGATAATCAAGAATGACATGCTCATGTTGATCACACCTCAGTGTATGATTTTGCATATTTTACTGAATATATAATGTTTTCTGAATATATTTCTAATAATCCATATTTGGGAAATATTGAGTAGGTTGACGATATTTGCAGGCTCAGAAAAGAAGCAACTCACTCTATAGCAAAATTTTGAAGGAGAAATGAGGTAAAAATGTTTGGTGACTTCTAATGAATATTCAGATTTCTTTCAAAATATGTAAATCAGCAACCACAGAGCAGAAATATGGTATTATATCACAAATAAACCGCCAGATATTATTGTACTGATACCCCAGGTGTCACTTCTTAGAGGCTAAAAATGCCAGTTTTGATTAAAAGCTGTTATCTAATGCAGTTCAGGGGAAGCACAGAGGACGGAAACTCCCTCTAACCTTTGAGCATTGTGTTTGAGGGAGTTAGGAATAAGTGACACAGCTTCCTCCAAACCCATTAGTGGAGGATCTGGAATTACACTGTGAATATACTCTGGGTCTAATTGCTATTATTTTATTATGTTACCAGGTATTAGATAATCTGCTTAGTTGGGAAATGTGTGTGCTTCAGAGAAACCGAATATTTTAACAGCAGTAAATTTATTAATAAGGGCAAAACTGCAGTGAAATTAATTACATCCTGAACTTGTCAGGGATCTCTGCTCATATTCCCTAAAATGCTTTGTCTTCTGACTTCATTTTCTTGGAAAAAATTGAGTCATTGGAGAGAGAAACTGCCATGGCCAAGCAGAGAAAATGCTGAAAGAGAACACACAAGAAAAAGGTTTTATTCTTTATGCTGTCACCAAGCAAGAGCTTTCATCCTTCATTTTATCTTCCTGTCTTTTTTGCCTTTTAGACCCATCCATGCCTCTCTTGCCTATTCAGACCCTTTGGAGCTGGGAGTACCTCTTTGAGCTGTGAAATTCACCCAAGACCTGCCCCTTGCTACAGAACTTTGCCTTGGCTGGAGACCCAAAACTGAGGAACTGTGTCCCCAAGAATTCTCAGAATCCTTTCACCAAATTTCCTTTGCCAGAAGTCCCTTCCTCAGGAGTGCTTTACCAAAAATACATATATATATATATTTCCTTTACTTTGACTTCCATTGGTTTCCCGCCAGTGCTGCTCCTGGAGTTCATTGCCTTCCTATTGCACACCCAAGAGGATGCCTTCCCTTCCTTTTGGGAGCACAGATCCGTGCTGCTCCAGCACTCCAGATCTCCCAGTTGTCTTTCAGTGTCCTTGGAAAGGCCCTTGCAGGATTCCTGTGCTGTCACGCAGGAGCAGCTCTGTGTGTTCAATGCAGGATCCTGCTACATTCTGTTCTATAAAACATCCTGAAATGTTGTTAGAGCTTCCTCTGAACTCTGTCCTTGGCAGCCAGGATTTCCCTGAGGAGTTTGGCACACACCCTCCTCATACCCTTTAAAGCTGTTTACAGGGATATCTGGCAGTGCTCTGGCTGGTGAAACCATGTTCCTGGAAGACTTTTGTGTTCTAACTGGAATTTTGCTGTTCATTGCTGCAGGTGTGGGGTTACAGGCATTGAGCAGTTTTATGGGTAACAGGTTATTTAATTCATCAATCATAGCAAGAACCCGAGCCAGGAAAAATTCCACATGGAGATCAAAAGATCTTATTTTGGAGCCCCTTGGAAAAGCCCTCCCAGGCCATCAAGTCCAAGCTGTGCCTGATGCCTACCTTGTCACCAGCCCAGAGCTCTAAGTGCCACGTCCAGCCCTTCCTGGGACACCTCCAGGGATGGGGACTCCAACACCTCCCTGGGCAGCCCCTGCTAAGGCCTGACCACCCTTTCCATGCAGAAATTCCTCCTGAGGTCCAACCTGAGCCTCCCCTGGCCCAGCCTGAGGCCATTCCCTCTCCTCCTGTCCCTGTTCCCTGGGAGCAGAGCCCAATACCCCCAACTGTCCCCTCCTGTCAGGGAGCTGTGCAGAGCCAGAAGGTCCCCCATGAGCCTCCTTTTTCTCCAGGCTGAGCCCCTTTCCCAGCTCCTCAGCTCCGTTCCCTTCCCTGGATTAACTCCAACACACCAAATGTTAAACTTCATGACTTGTTTGTTTGGTGCTCAGTCAGATATGCTAAAATTAATAATATTAAATAAAATAAATTCAGGCTACATTGAGATTAAACTCGAGATCAGTGCTAATACGGTTTGAATTTGCATATTTTGTTTGCTTTATTTATTCAGCACTACAATGAAATCCTAATGGAATTTGCCCTTCAGAAGGGCAAATACAGAAAACACTTAATGATAGTGCAGAAGCAGGATTCAAAGATGTTTCATTTTTTTCTTATTTATTACTACTTAGCTTTTAATGAGATATAATTGTACGATTATTAATACAGAAACTATTCACTGTCACTTGTAACAACAATTCTCACTGTTTGTATCTGGCAGCACACTATGCTGAAAGAAAATAACCCATTGATAATGTTTTATTTCTGATTAGTATTTTGTAATTAAGGAGATTTCTTTCTTAAAAAATAAAACTCATTAAAAGACAAGAATTCAGGGATATTCTGGAAAAGACATATGCATCTGTATTTAAATTTAGTTAAATTTAATTTCATATTTGAAAAGACAACATGCACCTAAAATACCTATAAATTATAAGCCTGTAATATATTAAAAAATGTTGTTCTATTCAACCAAGAGGTGCAAATGTATTTAATATATAAGTATAGGAATCATCATAAATTTTCTATAATTTGAATGAATTCCATTTCCTCTGTAATGAGCTTCGTTTAATCATATTAATGAAATATTGGAACCAACACACCTTCTGTAAACACCAAAATTCTGAGTAAACAACCAACAAGAGCAAGTACTTTCAGTAATAGCTTCCAGAAGAGCTTTGTCTTATGCAAAAAATGTTATTTTTTGGCCAAACCTGGTCTGCAGGTCCACAAGAACTTGCATGTGAGATGGAGAATGAGGAACCTCTGACCCAGAAGTGGGTGACAGGATCAGTCTGCAGGCACAACTTGGTCAGTGTGAATGAGTGTAGTAAAAAAAAAAAAAGTAGCATTAATAACATTAATAAAAATTAATAAACATCAGTAAAAATCAACAAGTTTTAATAAAATTAATAAAAATGGGTAACATTAACATCTAAATATAATATAGTCATAGTGTGAGGGCTGCAGATAATTTGTGTTGGAACAATCTACCATGGATTTTCCCTCACTGAAAAAATGTTGCTTTTTTTCCCCCTATAACTCTTCTCTACCTTAAGCAAACAAAAAACAACAACAACAAAAAAACAAACAAACAAACAAACAAAAACCAAACAAACAAACAAACAAAATTGTATTTTAGGAGGTCAAGAGCAAGAGCAAAGCAAGAGAAATCCTAACTTTTATTTCTTGTTTAACTTAAGTATTATCACTGATTTTATATACTTGAAAATAGTTCCACAGCCTTCTCTCTCTTTACAGAATCCCAGGAAGGTTTGAGTTGGAAAGGACCTTAAAGATCATTAGTTCCAACCTCCCTATTTGGAAATGAGTTTTTAGCTTCTACTCAACTTGATCAAAGAATGACCTATATGATGATTTTTTTTTTTTTAATGCAACTTTGTAATTTATATTTGCCTTTCTCATGCTATTTTATTTTGGGAGCAAGAGACATGCCCAGTTTTTTTAAGAATATTAATGGATTGTGAATATTTGAAGAAATTATGGTGACAGACAACATTTTATTAAAGGATTTTAATAATTAAAATAATAAATTAAAATAAATTATGAAATGAAATTAAATAATCAATTAAATGAATAATTAAATTTAAATTTAATTATTTAAATTATTTATTATTTTCCTTTTCTCTGTGCAAACACCCTGGCCAAGAAAATAAAAGTCCTTATTAGTATAGTGCAGAAACTTGTGTCCTTCACGGTGTGGTTTAGTGGGAGTGGTGGGATTTGCTCAAATGGTAGACTTGACGATCTTGGAGGTCCTTCTCAGCCTTAATGAGTCTGTGACTTAATTATTCACATTCCAGGTGGTGATGGGGTACAGAAGGATATGACATGTTAATGATTCTAAACCTTCTTTTGATAGAAAGAAGCAAATTAAAACATGGAACCATCACCTTTTGCAGGATATTTTAAAAGAGCAAAGAGAAACACAGACAGCAAAGACTTAGGAATGTTGTGTAAGGTAAATGATTTATTTCTTAATTTGTTTCTTTCACTGAGTACATTTGAGACATGAAACTCAGCTCTAAAATCCCAATATCCTATGGGTTCCTGTAGGCAGTTATTCAGCCAAACTTTCTTTTGCTTTGTATAGAAATAATTATTCTTTATATTTTTTCCCCCAGTGGATACAGAGGAATGCGTTTAAAACCCTTATAGGAATTGCCATCCCTGAAAATAAAATTGCCTTCACCTCTGGAGTGGTATCTCCAGTCCAGGGCTGTAGTTTGAGCTGTTTTGTTGAGAGGTTATCCCTGATAAGAATGAGGGCTGGAAGAAAATTTAGCTCCTACTGGTAATATTTATTTCCTGCTGCATTCTGATACATGATCTGGTTTCCAAAAGCTTTTATTACTGCACTTCATTTGCATTAATTACATACTCAAATTAGAAAGTATATTTGGGCTTGTAGCAATTTGTAGAGGAAATGATGTGTTTTAATTATTGTTTGCAGCTTATTGTGTGATATTTCTTTGAAGATTAATTGACCTGGAAAGAGGAGGGAAGGATCTCCTTCTTGGTCTTCCATGAGCTGCTTGAAGTCAAAGGGAAACCACTGGAGGGAGTGGGGGAGCTTCTCCTTTCCTGCTCTCCCCCAAAACTGGCAGGACTGGGCAATCAAAATGAGAAACTGCACCAGGCACATAGGAAGGCAGGGAACAGCACCTGGAAACCCCAAAGTGAAATTTAACACAACAGGGAAAGCCTGGGGAGAATCCTGGACTGGGAGTTTTCCCGGGAAACAGTACCTCCCTGCAGAGGTGCATCAAGCAAGTGGGAAACATTGATAAACCTTATTTTTCACTCTTTTTTCATAAGAACCTCTGGGTTTTCTCTGGTTTATAACCGAAATTATTCTTCTTTTTGTTCTGCTACCATATGATTTTTAAAGTTTTAGATTTTTCTGAGTCTTGGAGGGAATTAAACTTAAAGGAAGCTACAGACACCTTGGTGGTCTACCAGAAATGAGGGTCCAGTATTTACTAAATGTAGTGGTTGTATGGGGAAAGTAACAAAACAAACAAACAAAATCCTAATTTGCTTGTCTGGTTATAAATGTTGACAGAGTCATGGAATTTCCTGAGTGGGAAGGCACCCACAGGGATCATCCAGCCCAACCCCTGGCCCTGCCCAGACACCCCAGCAATCCCACCCTGTGCATTCCTGGAGCATTGCCCAAACACTCCAGGCGCTCTGGCAGCCTCGGGGCCGTGCCCATTCCCTGGGGAGCCTGGGCAGTGCCCAGCACCCTCTGGGGAAGAACCTTTCCCTGATCTCCAGCCTGACCCTGCCCTGGCACAACTCCAGCTGTTCCCTGGGTCCTGTCCCTGTCACAGTTTTTGTAAATCAAGGAATTCCCTGTCCAAGGGAGGAGCCCTCATGGGGACAGACCCAGAGCGCAGAGTCAGCTCCAGGGTGACTCCACTGGGCCACATTTCCCACAACATTCCTCTTGCCAGAAAACAAATCCATATCAACTGGGGTTCTCCCAGTCGCTACAGAGACCGACCATTATAACAAGCAGGACAAGCCACCCTTTGTGTAATTCAAGAACCAGCCAAGCTCTTTCACAAGTGCATGCTTAATAAATATTTTTATTGCGGAAGCTCCACTATTATCCAGTATTCCCACTGCCAAGCCAGAGGGAATGAGTCACCTTGTCCTCAAAGACACCACTGGGCCACATAAAAACTCCTGTTGCATCCAAGATATTTGGGTATTGATATTGTTCACAGCAGGCACCACTCAGGAAAATAATTCCGTTCATGACCTTCCTGTTTAAAAAAAAACCCAAAAAAACAACAAAAAAACCCAAACCAAACCAAACAAACAAACAAAAAACTAACCCAAAACAAAACAAAAAAACCCAGAGATAATTGTCGTTGGTTTTGCTGAGAAAAAAATACTAATAAACCTCTGTTAGGGGATCCTCTTGACCCACTTTTTTTGCCATTAATTTAGTTTGCTTGCATGGGGTTTTTTAAATAGTATTTATTGCCTAATCTCTATTACTAGCTTAATGGCAAAAGTCATTATATTCCTATTTCTTGGTAAGTTAGTTTTTCTAATGCATCACCAATTACATTTGGATTTTTTTTAAATTATATAACGCAGTGCATGGGTACCCTCAACAGCCAAACTTCTGCACCCTAAGGAGCAGATGCAGCTGTGCCAGGGCAGGGTCAGGCTGGAGATCAGGGAAAGGTTCTTCCCCAGAGGGTGCTGGGCGTTGCACAGGCTCCCCAGGGAATGGGCACGGCCCTGAGGCTGCCAGAGCTCCAGGAGTGTTTGGGCAATGCTCCCAGGGATGCACAGGGTGGGATTGCTGGGGTGTCTGGGCAGGGACAGGAGCTGGATCCATGATCCCTGTGGGTCCCTTCCCACTCATGATATTCCGTGATTATGTGATTCTACATGCTACTTTCCCAAAACTGTTTGTTTTATTCCCTGGATTCACAGGAAATTTTGTTTAGAGAATATTAATTGGAAATGTGAGGCTGTCCCCAGAATTAACTTGTGCCTTTTGGCATTATTGTTTTCCTCCTGTTTCCTCAGATAATTAATTCTTTTCTCCGGCATACAGAATATGCTGCCAAAGATACTGATCCATATCAGAAGAACAGATCTCTCTCTGGTTTTTGTTTTCAAATTTTTTTTTAAATTTTGTTACATTATTCTGCTGAACATGGATCAGGACTTGATGAGATAACACACAAACAGTATTTCATCTCAGTATGAAACTGCTGAGACTGCACTGAAAAATATAAGGTAACATACCTAAAAATTCTGAGGTCATGATGTTTTCTTTTTATTCAGCAGACACCAAAGCAAAGTTCTATATTCAGCACAGTAAATACTGATTAAAACATCTAATTTAAATTTTAAATGAAATTAGATGTAATTGTAATGTTTGATACTGGAATTTGGTGTGAGGGAATCAAAAAATGCACAGGTGAGTCTTTGGAATAATGAGTTTATTTAGAAAAATGAGTACTAATAAGCACTGGATGAATAATTTTGTCTGCAGCATGAAGTATTCTGAGAAATAAATGCAAAATATTTTGGTGACAAGGTCACAGTGAGTAGCTCCAATAAACTATTTTTTCTCTGGCATTCTATCATGTAATACACTGAATGAAATATTAAAAACCGTTCATTTATATGGTGGTATCTTTAGACTCAGACTATTTCTCAAGACAGTCTTCAAAGGATTGAAAAAATGAATTATGGAAATCAAAAGGAAAAAAGGGAAAAAAGTATTTTTAGTTTGGGTTACCACTGCAGAGAGCATATAGTAAGTTGAGTCACTAAATCATTTTATTTCAGGGTTAAACCCAGCCTTCAGCAAGAACTGTCAGCAAGAACTTCCCTGCTTTCAAACTTCTGCTGTAACACAAATTTTGAAGTGATCATTTTTGGTTTAATCAATTAGATAAGTCTGCAACAGAATATTTAATACATTTATTCCTGTGGGATTTTTTCTTCCTTATTGCAGAAGTGTTACGAGCATCATAGAAATAAAACTAATAATAATGTCAGTTGCTGTTAATGAGATTTGGTGCCATGATTTAACCCCAGACAGGACCTCATACCTCCTCACTCCCACACCAGTGGGACTGGGGAGAGAACTGGGAGGGTGAAAACTGGAGTGGGTTGAGATGAAGGCAGTTTAACAGGGAAAGCAGGAGCCACCACATAAGCAAAGCAAAACAAGGAATTCCTTCAGCCCTTTCCAGGGTTGGCCAGGTGTTCAGCACGTCCATAAGAGCATCCCATGGGATTTGGGAAGAAAACAACCGGCCCTCCAAACACCCCCCCCTTCCTCCTTCTTCCCCCTCTGCATGTCCTGAGTGTGAAGTGACACAGGAGAGCCCTGGGGTGGCCAGAGGAGGGTCAGGAGAGGCCCTGGTTCTGGGTGAGCTCAGCAATGACAGAAGCATCTCTGTGTTCTGGTCACCCCTGTGTCCAGCACAAACCCAAACATGGCCCTGAAACAGCCCTTGGGCAGAAAATTAGCATCAGCCCAGCCCAAACCCAGCACAACTGGGAATTGTCAGGAACACCAGAGGTAGGTGGAAGCAGCCCCTGGGTTCAAGGAGGATGGGACATTCCAACAGCCAAGGCTGAGGTGTGGCTGAGAGTGTGCCAGGATCTCTCCAGAGCCTAGAGCATCCACTGCTGCTCTTCCCTGAACGACTCCACAGGCCAGAACCTGGGGTGAAAGGGAAAATTGCTGGTGACCAAATTGTTCTTTGGTGTCGTTTCACTGTTAAACAGAAGTGTGTGGCCAGAAATGGAACCTAAATCCACTCCTGCCTTCATGAATGGGGCTGTTGGGACAGTTGTGACAATGGGACATTCCTTGATGTTTATAATCAGTGTGATTCACACATGGGGAATAGAGCAGGGGGAGATTTGGCAGCCCACATCACTAGGAGGGTGACAGAGCACTGGACAGGCTGCCCAGAGGGGATTGAATTCTCCTTCTGTGGATTCTCCTTCTCTGGAGATATTCCAAAGCTGTGTGGGTGTGATCACAGCACCTGCTGTGGTGACCCTGCTTTAGCAGGGCTTGGACTGGATGATCTCCAAAAGCCCTTTCCAACCCCAGCCAGTCTGGGATCCTGTGATTAGAACTGAGTGAAAAATGTTGTATACATCATCCAATTATTAAAGATAAAAAGAAGGTCAGTCATGTTTATATCACCTCAAATTAGGTTCCTCAAGTGTCTGAGGGAGAAATTAATGCAGATGCAAATTATCCTGGCAGTTGTGCTGGAGAAAGGGAAGTATACTTAAAATTTTAATTTAAAATTTATGGTTTTCAGTAACTTCACCCAGGCAAGTAAACATATGCAAAAGATGTGCCTGTGGTAACAACAGGTTTGATTCTGCAGAAAATTACATAATAGTTGTTCTTGTTGTTCACACTTGTCTTTACATAGAGAAGAAAAAAAGTAGGAATATTAGGTAGAAATATTCAAATTGTCTATGAAATAGCAATAAGGATGAAGGCAGAGACAGCAATATGGATCTTTCTAATATTTTTATTTAAGAAGAATAATTTAAGAATAAATTAAGAAGATTTTAAAAGTTCCTAATTTCAATTTAACTAATTAATTAGTTAATTAACTTTGCATTGATGCCTGTCTTTTGCCCTACACCTGGAACACCCCCTGTTTTTCACCCCAGGTTTGTACTTTACAGTGTAATCCTTGCAGTAGATTCGGTGTTGGAATGCGCAATACAGGATGGATTGTGTTGTGAGAGAGATGTCTTTAAACATCCTAGATGAAAACAAAAAGATAACTAAGGGATAAACTTCTATACAGTTGTGGCTCATTGGTAAAGCTATTACCAATTCAGTGAGATTGAAAATAAGTAAATAGTTCAGTCTGGGAATTGAGTATTTCATGCTGATTTTCCTGACAGAAACTCATAACCTGTTATCAGAAAAAAAAAAACAAACAAACAAAAAAAAACCCAACACCAAAACGACCCAAAAAACCAAATCCAAACAAACAAACCCAAAAATAACCCACAAAAAATCCCCCACAAAGCACAACAGAGGAAAATAATTCCAGCACCTTTCTAATCAGATAATGTTCAAACCTGTACTCATTATTAAACCACAGGATTAGCTGTGTTAATTCTTCATATGGAAAGTCTTGTTTTAATCCTCTTACAGTCTCAGGCTAAAACAAAGGTTTTGAATGTTAGTCCTGTAGGCTTTGTCAGGCCTCTGTATCTCACTGCAAAATAAGTGGAGTATAATAAGAGTGGGGAATTTTAAATTCTCTAGTGCATCGCAATCTAGGGAATAGGTCTTATTCCCTAAATAAATGGAATAAATAAATAAATACATATTTTTAAAAAAATTAATGAGTTAATTAATAAATTATCTTCTTTGCTGTTCATATGTTTCATAAATTTATTTCACGAAAGAGATGCGCAGTCCAACTGAGCACACCTCTCAACTCTGCCACAGCTCATGGAAGTTTTAATAGGATACTAAAACTACCATGGCCCCAAAGATATTCCTGTAAGAAGCTCATCAAGTTAAAATCCCCAAATCCCAAAATCATTAAGGTTGGAAAGGATTTCCAGGATCATCAAGTCCAAGCTGTGCCCAATCCCCACCTTGTCCCCAGAGCTCTGAGTGCCACGTCCAGCCCTTCCTGGGACACCTCCAGAGATGGGGACTCCAACACCTCCCTGGNCTTGAAGGCCTTAGCAATGCCAGCAAAGGGAGACAAAGGTGAAAAATAAAAAATATAGTTTCCCCATTCCATTTTGTAGATCACAAATTCTTGTGTTTTCCTCATGGATTTTCTTTCTGGAAGCACTGTGAGTTCCCTGAGGAACCCAATGCAATTGCTAATGCAGGACCTGGAGGTCTAAAAGATGTCCAAAATCCAAATTTGTTTACAGTTACAGGGGAAAGGCCATTTGGCACAACAAACCTGCACTTTCAGGTTTATTAATCTCAACCTCCTCCTTACTTCCTCCCTGCATCCTCCAATTAATTCCCTGTACATATAACTGGTTGTCTTGAACTAATTTTTTATATTCTCTTTAATGGCTTTATGGAAGCACTTTGCATGTATTAAGGGGAGAGAGGAAGTGTGAATGCTTTGGAAATGGCATGTGGGTTTGGCCACAGAAAGCTGTTATTTTAATGGAATTCTTGTGGTTACAGTCACAGGAATCACTGTCACCACACAGGGGTTCAAATGATGCCTCTGAAACAAACATATGTGTCTTAATCTGCTGGCTGCAGGGAAGATTTAGTTTTTTATTATTATTTTTTAATACAAAGATTGCACTTCATCCCAGTTGAAATCATCTCCATCTACAACATGAGAACCCTTAGTTAGAAGCTTATTAATTGATTATCTCACTAATTAGACTCTGATTGCTGTTGTACGGCTCCAAATTAATTTTAAAGTGCTTAAATTAAAAAAAAATACACACAGATTGCATCTATTGCAATTTTGAATACAAATATAATAGCAAGAGATATGAATGACAATTACCAGTTTAATTAGCCCTTCAGCACAGAAAGGAATGGAGATATAACAAATTTGGCATCAAAATGGTCCTGTTTGGTGTTTTGGTGGTGGCATCAGTCACTGGGGATAATTTGAAATATATGGGAAGATGGAAGTGGTGCATTTGGTTTGTCTCCATATCACTTGTTCCCTTGTTTGCTTCATTTGCTAAAAGCCTGTGTGTGCAGAATCCTAACACACACTTAGTCATTATTTTTTGATTTGGCCCAGGAGCTAACTGCAGCTTTCTTATTAAAATGCTTTCTCTAAAGGAAATATTCACAATAGTCTGATTGCAGTAGGGTTGCTTTCAAAAGAATTTTGAAAGAGAAAATTATTAGACTATGAAATACACTTTTATTTAAATTTTAGAAGAGCCTTTTTCCCTGTCATGAGCAAACATAGGCCCATTGGGAAGAGCTGTGACGTCACAGGATCTCAGGTACTGCAGTTTGCCTGTATATGTGACTTTAGCTGTATATAAGAAATATATAAACAGAAGAATCCCTGAATTGGAAGATTTCCTTAAAGAATCATGCTGGAGATTGGAGGAATGTCTGGCTATTAAATCCCAGAGCGTACAAACAGAATCCCAGAATGGTTTGGGTTGGGAGAGACCTTAAAGCCCATCCAGTGCCACCCCCTGCCATGGGCAGGGACACCTTCCACTAGCCCAGGCTGCCCCAAGCCCCCTCCAACCTGGCCTTGGACTCATCCAGGGGCAGCCACAGCTTCTCTGGGCACCTTAAGGTTTGCTGAAAATTGTTGCTTAAATCTGGCACTGATTTTGATCTTCAGAAATACAGGGAGTTTTACAGAAGTAAAACTCTTCTAATATTTACGCTGATGACTCCCACTCTGGGTTCTGGGACTGCTGTTGGAATGTTTCACTGACAGCTTCTCCAGGTGTGCCTCTGAGTAGGGGCACAGTAATTCATGGTTGAAAAATCCACCATACCATGACTGGAATTTGGGTACAGAACATTTGCTACCTTTTTTCTTTTTTTTTTTTTTTTAAGTGTGATAGAGCAGCTCTTCTGTGAGGAAAGGCTGGGAGAGTTAGGATTGTTCAGCCCGGAGAGGAGAAGTTTTGGGGTGACCTCATTGTGGCTTTCCAGTGCCTGAAAGAGCTGACAGGAAACGTGGAGAGAGATGGGATGGAATGACAGGACAAAGGGGAACGGCTTCCCACTGCCACAAGGAAGGGTTAGATGGGATATTGGGAAAGAATTCTTCAGTGTGTGGGGTGATGGGGCCCTGGCACAGGGTGCCTAGAGAAGCTTTGGCTGCCCCTGGATCTCTGGAAGTGTCCAAGGTCGGATGGGGCTTGGAGCAACCTGGGCTAGTGGAAGGTGTCCCTGCCCATGGCAGGGGGTGGCACTAGATGGGATTTAAGGTCCCTTCCATGATTCCATGTGAAGCTCTGGTGCCCATGTCAGGAGTGTAATACAGAAAGCCAATATTTCTACTGTTGCCAGTTTCAGTTCTTGAAAGCTTAAGAATAGATGAGGACCATTAAAAAACCTGAAAAATATACATCCAATTCTAGCATATCTCTGTTCGGTCTTGGGAAGATTTTAACTCACATTTTATGGAAGATACTTCTCAGGTTACCAGTGACAGTTTAGGATTTGCTGCTCCAAGGCTCTCAGCTTAGTTCTTTTCACATCAAACCTGCCTAAATTCACATGGTAGTGCTGGGAACTCAGTGAAACACCTTTCTGAACATCTTCAGGAAAGAAAGTGGGTCAATATTCAGTCATTAATCTAACGAAGCCTATGATAATTGCAAGCAGTCAGAGTGTGAGTCTATAGTTATTCCCTTTAATACTAAAATCCCAGGATACTGAACCATCAGATACAGGGTTCTATAACAGAATGCTTATGTAAGTTCAATAGCCTGGTTTGTAAATCTTCTGCTCTCAGAAGGATACAGATTGATGATATTTGGTACTAAGTTCTCAGATCAGCACTTACAAGGCATTGCTTAAATCTTTCCTGCCACTTTCTGTCTAGTCAATTGGAAAAATCTGTCCAGAGAGTAATTGAAAATTGCCCCAGATTGTCGTTGAGTGATTTGCAGAAATACCCTTTGATTACAGTCCCAGTCAGTTTATATTATACTGGCCGTCATACTGCACTGAGAAAAATAAATAATTCCTCAGCTTTGGACAACCAGATAATTGGTGTAGTTTATTCAAAAAAATTATGTCTATTTCTGTAGGTGATCTTCAACAAGGTTAGAAAAAATCAATACCATAAATCATGTTTCAATGGAAATATGATGGACTTACAAGGTCTGCTAGGCTGTATCCGAATGTTTATTTTTCTTCAGCAAGATAACTTTTCTGCAGGAGGTTACAACAACACCATTTATACTGCTCCCCTTCCTGCAAGTGTTCCAGGCCAG